>JANRGW010039478.1:0-61450 GCA_024733675.1 Psilopsiagon aymara | reverse complement strand
TGGACAGAGCCTTGGGTGGTATGGTTTAGTGTGAGGTGTCCCTGCCCATGGCAGGGGGGTTGGAACTAGATGATCTTCAGGTCCATTCCAACCCTAACTATTCTATGATTCTATGTAAGATCAGCGTCTGAACTTCCTTTATAGTTAGAGGAGATTTGGTCAGTCAGAGCTCCCTGGATTCCACTGACTGCATGGGTTGGATCTCCATGGATATAAAGGAAGCTTTAATCACCTGGTTCACACATATATGTGGGCTCATTCTTATTCAGTCCTCAGGCAGAATTTCATTACACGGGAACCAGTTGTTGCAACTTGAGTTAGGCAGGTGCATCTGAGACAGCAGCATAAGGCTGGCAGGTGTAACCCAGGACCTGGGGGAGAGTCACAGCCTCCTGGAGTAGGAGGTAGAGGAGACAGGCCCCTCCACAGTGTCCAAAATGATCCTTGGTACGAGTGCTTAATCAACTGAACCTGCCTGTTGTGCCCACAGCTCCAAAGTTTAACAATTCTTCATGTGAAGAAGGGTCTTCTTTTCTTGTATCTTCTAATTTCATACAATTCCCCTTTATCCATCATTAGAAAAGATAGTAATTTCTTTGTCATCCTTACCACACAATAGAAGATTTATAGATACCCCTCGTATCCTCCCACTGCCACAGCCATGAAGACCCTGGTGTAAATCTATCTGAGTAAGAAGAGTTGTACTCAGGAATGAGATAATAGTAGCACAGAAGTGAGATAGCCTTACCTGACTGAACCCATAGCATAGTTTCTGCTCAACAACTCTTACTATGCTCATAAACATTTTCCTCTGCTAACTTACTGGCCCAGGGTGAGATTCACACAATGTGCTATAGTGTGCTACCATTTTGGAGGAGGTATGGCCTACCTGTGGTATCCCTTGTGAAAAGCACTGATGTGGTGTTAGCATCATCTGTAGACCTTCTCTGCTGGGATAAAATGCAACCTCAGCCATTTACCAGGGCTAAGAAAGCAGCCAAGAGCAAACCTGGCTTGTCACTTCCCCGCCCTCCCTGTTATCAGTGCGACTGCACTAGTTCAGTGCTGCAACAGATCGAAATCACCGTGAACATTGTGGTGTCAGTTCATCACAGTGTTTTTCCAGAACTTTTATTTTGCACATAAAGGAAACTGCTTGAGGTTATCCTCTCAACACCTTGTTTACAGGAGGTAAGGATTTTTGCTTTAAAGTAGAGAATAATGGAATAATAAAGGCGGAAGCAGAGACTAAACTTGTGACCTCCGCAAGCAACCTTTTGAATCAACAAGAAAAAACAGACTTTATTTAATGAGTGAAAGACCTCATGTTTTTCTAAATGGTCCCACATCTCTGTTACGTGAATTACCGATGAAGCACAGGAAAAAGAGGATGCTTTTTTCCCAGTTCTTCCAAGCATTATAACACCTGCAAGAGAAACAGGAAAGAAATTTGCTCAACCTTCTGAACTTAGGGGAGAAGTTGTCAGCAGAGGCAAGCACAGAGAATGGTGGGATTTCACTTGAAAAATATATTCTGTACATATGTGTAAATTAAATAAATAATGGTTTAAACATTCAGGCAAGCAGAGCATTTGAATGGGCACATGGATTGTTCCTTATTACAGTATAATCCACATCAAAGATGCACATCTTTTCTGGTTCTCTGGTCCGAGAACTGGCCATCTATAATAAAAAAAAAAAAAAAACAAACCAGAAAGTATTTATTTGTTTCATAAGTGCAACCTTTCTACTTTACAGACTTCTCCAAGAAGCTTTCTCATCCTGTTTTTCATAGTTTCTTTTGAATACCTGCTGTACTCTTAGTACAGGGAAATGATGTTTCCTGTTTCAAATACGGATACTTTGTTTTAAAATCTCCAGAACACCAAACCAGAGTGATGATGTCCCTCTCATAACTGTGATGCAGAGCTTAATGCTCATGTTTGCCGAAAGACTTGCTCTTTCAGAGGTTAAGAAGTGTTTTGGGTTCTCCTGGTACAAAGTTAGTTCAAATGATGCCCCGTTCGGGTGTGGCAACCATTTCACACCTTTTGTGTGATATAACAGACTCCATCCATCCCTTTAAGGATACAAATGTAGGCAGCAGAATCAGCAGCACCACAAGGTTCACAGCAGTCTCCCTGATTTCCTGCTAGAATAAGTCCTCAGCTGATAGTCTGGCAGCTGGAAAGTATGTAAGAAATCCTCATATAAAATGTCTCTGGCTGCATGGGCTGTGAGTACTAAATAACAGCTTACTGACAAGAACACAAATATCAGAGCATTTCTATACAGATAGAAGTATGGCTTTGGGCACAGCATTTTCTATTAAAATTGTTTTGATAAGCTGATTAAGAGAGCTACTTGAGGTTTTCATTATTGTCAACATCCTTGATCTCTGGCATGGTGTATCTGATCAAATAGTTCTTACACACTGTGTCGTTGGGGCTGGTGTTCTTTTATTTCATATCCTAAGTTAAATAGCATCTGGTTGTAATTATTTTCATAATTATGGCTGCTTAATATGATTCCTCTTTCCATTAATAAGAGCTTCAATTAAGTTTTTATCCCTCAAATGTGTGTTGTACAGGGGGAACTTGTGATTCTGGAGAATCCCATGAAAATGATGTCATACTTTATGCCAAGATTGAAGGCAGGAGGGAACACATACCTCTTGATACCCTGACCTATGCTGCTTACAAGGTAAATCATCTTAAATAAAGTAGGTGGATGGGACAGAAAGATCAATCTATTTTCAAGTCATCACAACAATGCTGTATGTTGAATTCCACAGGAGCAGTCAAATGTGACCCGCCCAAGCACATAAATCATGTGCATATCTTTGAGTGATAGCATGCCTTTGCACCATGGGCTCTGCAGTTAGTGCTGATTATTCCATCCCTTAGCAAGACTGTGGTTTTGGCTGGTGCTGGGGTAACAGGCAAACGGGCAACAGGCACAAATCTTCAGCTGTCACCTGAAAACTTTAGTGATAATATCTCCTCACAGAAAATTACTCCTGCCTCCACTCAGGCTCCTCCTAGCCACTGTTTGGTACTCAGGAGCTATGTCCTGAGAAGGTCAGCCATGGTGGAATCAGTGGCTGGGAGGAGAGTGATTTGGAAATGCTTGGATGTCTTTCCCATGCTTAGTGCAGGAAATTTCACATTTTACACTTTTTCTTTCATTTTAAAATAAACTTTTATGTCCTTTTAGAGGGTCTGCAGTGATGTGAGCATGAACTCAGCCACAGGAAGTGGTTGCTGGTAGTGTGCACAGGCAGTGTCTCCTCTGCCGATAATGCGTCTCCCTCCACTGCATTCCAGTACCCTCAGGCAGGGCAATAAGGACCTCAATCTTTCTGTCAGAATCCTTCCTGTCTATGGCAAGAAAACACTTAGGCCATGTCTGCCCTGAGTAACCCAGCCCTGAGGTGTCTTTATTCTGCTGCTGTAAAAAAGAGAGCAAAAATTCATATGTAATATATATACATATGTATTCATGTTAGAGATTGAACTGCAGTATGCTTATACAGTGTTTGGGAAACTTGGTGGTAAACACGCAGATGATTTCAAGCACAGGTCTGTGTGTATTTTCACTGCATTCAGAGAGCAAATGTTTACAGTAAGGTTTGGCCTGAGTTTGGCTGAGTCACTTGCATTGTTTCATTGTGCATGGCTTCCCTCCTTGCCTGCTTCTGTGTGAAAGACGGGGTAGAACTTCTTAAAACTAAGGAAACTGTAACTGTAAAATAATAAAAAAATTAATTGGGGAACTTGGGGAGAGATAGGATCTGGAATTACACTGAATTCATTGTGAAGGGCTTTTTTAAACAAGGAGCTTTAAAGCTGACATCCTCTTTTGACATAATAAAGTTCTAATTGTGTTGCTTTAAGACAAAGGCTAAGCTTCGTAAAGCAGTGCATTCATTTTTTTCAGCAATATCACATCCTCCTTACATATGCTGTGAACACATGCTGCTACTCCATTCTCACGTATTCAGACTAGGCATGTCATTATCCTGCATTTGCTTCTGTGAGCTGAAAGGCTCCAGGACAAATATCATCTTCCATTACTAACAGCGCACTGACAAAATAAACCAGTATTTTTCAGAACACAGAATGTACAGCCTTTCCTGCAGTGTCTTTACATCCAAACAATCTGATCTCACCAAGATGATAAGCAGCTTTGGTATCCAGAGTGTTAATAGCCATGCACACACTAAAAATGTTTTTATTTGGGATCTTCTGTGGAAACAAGTGGCTAAAAAAGTTAACAGAAATAAAGCAGAAAGAAAATCATATGTTTTGTTCATAACATTTGAAATTGCTTTTCTATTTTAAATAGTAACTTGTGACCTTTTTTACTAGTATTTGTTTTATTTAAGCCTGATTTAATTTCTTTTAAAGGTTCCATCTTTGGTTTCTGTTGTCATTAGCCCGGAGCTGCAGACTCCTGCAACCAAGTTTTGCCTGAAGCAGAAGAGTCACCAAGGTCACAACAAAAATGTCTGGGCTGTGGATTACTTCCATGTCCTTCCGGTGCTCCCTTCCCTGGTGACTCACATGATCCAGTTTTCCATCAACTTGGGTTGTGGAACTTATCAACCTGGTAACAGGTACAACTGGCAAGATCTCTCCTTTGAGTATCAGCTTTCTATTACATTTTGGTTTATAACATCTATATAAGTATTTGGAGTGTTTGGATTTTTTTTTTTTTTTTTTTTCTCAGAAAGAAGGAGCCAATTAATAATAAAAAATAAAAGCTGTACAAAAGCTAATGTTTCTCCCAATTTCCACTGGCCCATATTTTTATCTCTCATCTGCAATAAGGAGTCTAATAAATAGCTTTCCAGGTCAAACCTTGCTTAACTTAGTCCATTATTCTGAAATATGCTCATGATTTCAGAATGACTTTTACTTCAGTTTCTAATGGATATGAGATTTACCTCTTAATACTGTGTAAGCGGAAAAGTATTAAAGGCAGTGGCAGAAACTTGCTGGCTGATCCCTCAGAGGCTATTGATGCAACAAGCATATCTAATTCTTGTGAGACTGGTGGTAAATGTTCTCCATCTTAATAACCTTCAGTATGAGGACTTCACAGAACTCTTTTGCTGGCTCCACTTCATTAGGACATTAATTTTTTTCCATGAAGTTAAGGAAGAAGGCTCCATATTTTGTAGAATCATAGACATGTTGGTTGGAATCAGCTAGGGAAACCTGCTGTTGCAGCTGGGATTATTACCACCATAAGTCAGGTCAGCTATGGCTTCACCTATCTGTGACTCGAAAATCTCTGCGGATGGGTATTAGGTGACCTGCTAAAATGAAGTGTTTCCTAACGTCCAGCACAAAACTCTAAAGCCATGTCTTTATGGCCATTGCCCCTTCTGCTGTGCCTGCCAGTACTGAGGAGAGTTTGACTCTGCCTCCTTTGTGAGTGCCCTCTGCACCATCACAGGTTGCTATAGCTCACCCTTCCTCACCACAATGATCAAGCCAGATCCTCAGCCCCTCCCAGCTCAGTGCTTGAGGCCATTGGCATCTTCATCATCATCTGCTCTACCTCTCCAGTTTCTTAACATCCCTCTTCAAAAAGAGATGCAAAATCAAACTGTACACTGTTCTTTTTTATGTACATGTGAGACTGTGTATCCTGATGTTTCATGAGGATGAAGTTATTTTATATTCTTCCAGAGTCAAGAGTTTAAAGTAAGAGACTGTAAATGCCTTCACATCTGTGTTCCAGGGTATCTACTTCCAACTGGAAAGAGCTGCATTAGCACTGACAGTCCTCGCTGCCATGCAGGGCAGCCGAATTCATTGGGCAGCAAAAATCAAGGCATTGCACTTACATTTGACAGGAACGGAAGGCAGCAACATTTTTCTACATGGAAAGGAAAAACTTTGCCTGTAAACACTCCTGGACTGTAAACATGTTACATAAAGTCTATGTCTCAGTCTGTTATCTGATGAAAATTAGTATATATTTTGAAAGATTAATATTCTTCCTTTGTGTAGACTATTTCTGAAGCAGAAGTGAGCTTCTTCGTAAACAAAAGAAGCACTAGGTCCCCACTATCTCTAACGTATATCCAAAATACAGCAGTGTTTCCCGTCTCCTGGTCTACAGCATTATTCATAATGCTTTCATTACTTCAGTTGTGGGAGATTCACACTAAATATATGCAGTAAATATGACCCTCCAAGGTATCAGTACAGTTGAACTGGAAATAAATTAGTCAAAACCTCCATAAACTGTTTTAATATGTACTTACAATATTACAGTGATGGAACATTTAAATAAAGTAATATTGTCAGCAAATTATAATGAAAATAGAAAGTTATAATCCAATAATTTAATATTAAGGTGATGAATTATTACCTTTATAATGTTTCACTGACATTACTTAAAATAAAACAGAATACTGCAGGCTAATTATATGGAGGAAATCACAAGAGCATTTCAGTAAACTACTGAATCTGTAATAAATCAAGCACTTTCTATATTTCTTTTTCAACGTCTTCAGAATGTGAGACATCGAAGAACACTCCTAGATTATAAACAATGGTGAATTTTAAATTTGCTGTGAAACACAGAAGGAAAAATATCCAGCAAAACCCTTTTGAAAATTGAGCTTGTCAATGGATTTTGGGGAAAATTTGGTTAATAACTTGCTGTCATAGACTCAGTGGATTGTCTCATAGAGTTCTGAGTTCTGCAGTGTCACTACCTGCACAAGGATGGTTTGGTTTACTACTAGTCCATGAAACCAGAAAGCGGCAGCCTTTTTTCAAACAAATCTGGAGTTTTCACATATATCACAGTATTCACAGAACTTCACCACTGAGTACTGCAGCCTCTGTGAGGTGGGAGGAAGCCTCCAAAGACCACTATGGCTGGGCAACACAGAGGCGCCTATGGCTCTCAGGGGGCTCTGTCCACTACAGGGGCTCTGTTCTTCTCCAGGTAGCCTCTCCACTGCAGTCCTCACTGGGGACTGGCCATTTTCACTGTTCCATAGTCCCTTTCTGATCTCCATTTAGGCATGATGGGTGAAGGAGGCAGATGACTGAGGCGTCCAATGAAGTTATATTTGTCAGCAGTGAAAGGGAAGAGCCAGCCAATGCATGAATAACCAGTGGTCTTTTACCACCTTCTGAAGAAGTAATGGTTAGCAGCTGGCAGTTATAAGTGTCCTGTGCTCACATCCTTCTGCCTAGCTCTGATTAATTCAAGTGTTCTCCTCATTATTTTTGAAATCATTGCTAGCTGAAATAGAAGACTAACATCAGCTTGTTTAACAGCAGCAGCATAAAAATACTAGCTAGATGGTGGTCAAACATGGATCAGGTGTTCAGAAAATCCTCAATGTTTTTAAACACTCAAATTTGTTTCACTTTTGCATTTTCAGGATTTTTTTTGTGCAAAATCTTCTTCAAATTATTTCACATCTCAGCATCAGTTATTAGGAATAGATTTGGTGTTTTCTCAGTGTTGGTAGTTCTACATTCATAATCATGCCAGATACCTGAGGCTCATGGTGACTTTCTCCTTTCCTTCCTTCTTTGTGTTATCAGCGTCAGCTTGGAGTTTTCAACCAACCATGGTCGCTCTTGGTCCCTGCTCCACACTGAGTGTTTGCCTGAGATATGTGCTGGACCTCACCTCCCCCACAGCACCGTCTATGCTTCTGAAAATTACAGCGGGTGAGAGTGCTCTCTACAAAGCTGAGATGCAAGATTAGAGAAGTGAATTATAGGTGACAGAAGAAAGCAGCAAAGCACACAACCTCATGTCATCTTTCATTTTTCACTAGCTGAGGACAGCAAGGAAGGAGTGTTTTGGTCTCCCTGGCTGCCCACTAATGAAATTTGAAATATATGGGGCTGCTTCAGTGGTATAATATTTTTTTCTGATGCTAAAGACAAATTACAAGAAAAACAACAAACCAAACCAAACAACTGTGGGCAGCATGCTGGTAATTTCCAGCAAAGTTATACTTTGTCAAAGAGACAGAAGTTTTCTTCTCAGTCAAAGCCATATTTATATCCTCAGACGTGTTCACTCACTTGGAATACTAATATTGAGTTAGTGAAGCATATTCTTTCTACTTCTGCAGATGGAGGAGGTTGTTATTGTCACAAACTTGTATCAGCCCTTCTCTATTAAGTCTCCTCAGTACTGTTCTGACCATAAAATAAAGTGTGACATCTTGTTGTGTAGCAGGAGTCCCATGACTGTATACTTCTGCATACCAACTTCCATAGACACTTCAGGGTAGCGGGTGAAACTATGAGAAGAAAGAAGTATTGCTATGACCTGGTGATGTCCCATTTCTCTACCACTTTCACAGGAACCATTACCCCTGGTGTGTGTAGGAAGTGCAGTCCCTGTGGATGACAGCCCAAGCCACAGCAGGCCAAATCCTCGTCTCACCCCCAGGGGTTCCCACCTGATAGAGCTCAGTCATACTGAAAGGTTTAATTCAGTAAGCAATTTAGGAAACATCCATTGTGACAGAGAAGTCACTATAGCGAAGCACGTTAAGGTCTTTGCTGACTTCATGCACTCATATGGGAAAAAAAATGTCTGGGTTTTATAATAATTATCATTCATATATTGTATGAAAATATCATCAGCCATGTTTTTCATTTGTATTTCCTAAAGCTTCAGTAACTTCCTTGCTTCATTTGAGCAGATTTTAGAAGTAAAAATTCTAAAAGAGCTTTCAGGATATGTAAACACATCTGCAAAACATGCAGTTACTTTATGACTATCAATGTAAAATGCTAACGTTTTTGTTACATGTATTTCAGGTGGAACCGTATAACTATTCCCCTTCCTAATGCTGCATTAACAAGTGACACCAGGATTCGATGGAGACAAACAGGACCAATCCTTGGAAATATGTGGGCAATTGATAACAGTTAGTATTCTTATCCATGATCATGAAACATCAGAAAAATACATTATTATATGCTGCTCCAAGGAAATGTGTTTTTCCGCAATCACAAATCAAAGGATTTTCATTTTGTTAAATTCCTTTTCTTATCTACACTTGGTAACAGGCGTGTTTTGAAGCTAGAGGGGAATTCTGCCATTTGAAAACACAATAGCTTAGTAGATTACCCTTTATTAACATTCTTTTAATTGAATGCTTTCCAGGAAAATATGTTGGTGGCAAGGGCTTAATATAACGTTTCCTCTGACTGCTTACACCTAATTACATAAGTAGGTACTACACTACTTTATTAAGGATATGTGGTGCACCAGACAAAGCAACAGTTACAGCATCTGGGGCATATTTTTCCTTCTGGACATAGAAGGCCTATATAAAGCAATGCTGCTACAAAAAACACTGATATAACTTTTACACTGTTTACAGGCACCCCAGGGGAAAGTACCATCTGCTTCAGGGAACTGTTCTTCTAGGAAAAGGGATGTAGTGCCAAGTGCAGAGGAAAACCGGGGCCAGTCTTAAAAGTAAATACTTTTACATCACAAAAAAACCCTACTTAGGAACACAGCACAAAATAGACACAACGTATGAAATACAGAATGATACATGATAGAAAATGCGAACTTACAGGTTTAGACTTAAACAAGAGAAGTTTAGATTAGATATAAAGAAGTTCTTTACTGTAAGGGCGGTGAGGCACTGGAATGGGTTGCCCAAGGAAGTTGTGAATGCTCCTTCCCTGGTGGTGTTCAAGGCCAGGTTGAACAGAGCCTTGTGTGGCATGGTTTAGTGCAAGGTGTCCCTGCTCATGGAAGGGGGTTGGAACTAGATGTCCTTTCCAACCCTAACTATTCTATAATTCTATGAGAAGGTGCAAATTTTTTAGCTTGCTCATTAGCCTTAAATGATTTGGGACAAAGTAAACTGCATCCAGAATTTGTTTTGCTAAATGTGTGAAGTATGTAATGTAAAGATTTACCATGGTATACAATAGCCCATGAAATTCTGTAGTGATTCCCAAATATGGAGGCTAGGAATGGTAAATAGTTACATTTTGCAAAGTTCTTAAAATAGATTAATACTTAGTTTTGAAAAGAAAATCCTTGAAGCTGAAAAGCTAATGTCTCAAAAATTTATGAAAACTATTCTCTTTATGATATTAATGAGCAGTAGCATCATCTTAACATTGTGGATAGAGTATTAATCCTTGTCTTTAGAGATGATGACACACAACAAAAAGAAAGTAAAATGAAAGGAAAACTAATGTATATAAACATAAGAAGATGTCTGTAAATATCTGCAAAGATGATTTGCTACCTAACAAAATGCAAACCTGTGCTGGAGACATGTTGGAGACACTTGTTGGAGACGCTCATAGATGTTCACAGAAACAAGACCAAAATGAAATCAACCCAAGAATCTAAATTCTTTACAACAAAACAAAACAGGATTTTGAAAATCAATGGACAATTCCTATATCTGCACTACCTTTGCTTGTAGAACAAAATAGAATTCCATCAAAGAATCCTGCATGCTGCAGGATTTTTACCAACCGTCTGCCTAAAAAGTGCCTGCTCTGAAATTTGTTTGAGGTGTGGAACCGTGAGATGGGAATAAAGTGTCAAAGATGATCCTGTTTCTGAAGTTTTGCAGGCCTCTTTTATTAGAAACTAGTGAAACTGAGGCTTTACAGTGTATTATAGGGAGACTTTCAAATATTGGCAAGCTACTCAAATTCTTGAAAAGAAGAAAATTTTCAAGGATTCAGCACTCTGACTTTTAGCTTCACAACTGTTTCTTATGTGAATTAAGTTTTAAATGAAATCTGGAAGCTGGCCATCTTTTAGAAACGCTGGAAACCTGCCAGTTTCCATAAAGCTTTTTTCATTTTGAATCACGTCATTACATCTTTAACCCTTCTACTTTTACCACCCCCTCAAAAAGACCTCAAAAGACAAAAGTGAATCAAACAGAACAGAATTTTTGCACCCTAAGAAGTGAGAAAATCTAGAAATCGCATGAAATCTGATGGAGACTTAGTTACAGGGAGTAGCTAACAAGAATTTAGTGTACATCTGCCAGGGAGTATTGACACACTGCTATGATGGGCAGCATCGTAAAACAAGGAGAGGGAATAAGTACTACTTATTAAATATGATTTCAAATCGGTGGCTATTTGGATGACATTCCAAAAGTCACAGAGCAAGTGGATAACTCCCAGTAATCAGCATTATTTAACAGAAAAGATGACACAATTCATGACTGAGGCCTGTTTATTATGTGGTATTGACAAAACATTTCCAGCAAGTTATCGCTTTGGGCTACACCCAGATTAATGCATTTGGTCTATACCAAGATTAATGTTTCTTTGTAGAAGTGAAAGGAGATGTAAAATATACTGAGATTTGCTTATCTTTCTGTCCTTAATATTTTGCACAAAATATCAACATGGCTGGTTAGGAGTCATTGGAGGAAGCTGAAGTAAAAGAGTAAAACAAGTCTGGAGTATTTCTGAGCACACACAATTTGGAACTTCATTGCATTTGAAAGAACCAGTGAAAATGTGTGTTATTTAATTGTTATTTAAAGCATATCAGGGGCAGTTTTATTTCCAGGAAGTCCAGCGAAGTTGAGTTAGATCTATGAAATAAGATGAAGAAAAGGAAAGGCAAGAAAATGGTCAATGCATAGCAAATCATCTGATCTCTTTCACAGCCTTAAAAGAATCAGGCACATTGACTGAAACATCACTAATGTCTCATGCCACAGACAGATATTACCCATTAAATAATAAATTATCCCTGGCTATGCTTGACACAGTCAAGTATTTTATCCTTTTGTAGACCTCTTCCAGCTAGTGTGATTAAGATAAATGTGATATCTGTATGATCAAATCTGTATACTTTCTTGTATTCATTATATTCTGATTATCACACAATATAACCCTTCGTTTAACTGATTTCTTTTCTCTGCAGTTTATATTGGTCCATCTTGCCTCAAATTCTGTTCAGGACGAGGACAGTGTACTAGAAATGGCTGCAAGTAAGAGTTATACTTCAGTACTTGTATTTAATTTCTGTCACATTATTCACTTGATGATCTGAAAGTTGAAGTGATTTTCATTTCCTTCTTTGCTTTCTTAGATGACTAAATGAAAAACTAGGCTACCCCCAGAATGCATAAAGTTCATTGGAGAGCTGAAGATCAATCTTTTTAAACAATAGTATAATTAATATTCTTTACATAATTTTCTTTTGGGAGAGAGTCTAGCATTCAGTTCACCCTAAAATGTGCTCCATAGCACACTGAAATGTCAGTGATCTATGCTCTATACTGGTTTTAGAGGTGATTTGGCACTATATGACTTTTATATTAAATTATGGGAAAGAATCACAATTTTCATAGTTCTAATGTTCTATAACCTGACAGACCTCAAGGACAGAAGGTCAGCACTCCACTTTTTTGTGTAAGTCTGGCTTGTTAAAAGGGTTCCAGCCTAAAAAGTAAGTTACTTACTCAAAGCTAGTAAGCACATTCGAAGTATGGGCGCAACTATTTTTAGGTATCAGGAGCATGACACAAGGGGAATTCTGTTCTGTTACTCAGTTCCTTGTAATCACATCTGACATGCAACAGATAAAAGCAAATTAATCATTTTACATATGAACAGCTGTAAATTATGTCAGGAATATTCTTGTTCCAAAACTAAATACAAATATTTCTGTATTGTGTGTTATGTGTAGATTGGTGGGGTGTTCATAAGTAGGATTTTTTTTAGATTGGAAAAGTAAGTACTATCTAAATGAAAGTCATTGCCTATACAATGCCTAACTACAGTCTAAAGAGGTTCTTGGTCCTTATGTTTGAGAGGGATGTTTTAGGCATCTTCAGTTCATGGGCAACTGCAGCCATGGTGGTGTTTGCCAATGAGTTGGTTAACCACAGGAGAAGATGAGTCATTAACTCCACTGTTCAATCTTCCTCACCCTCAGGTGTGACCCTGGCTTTTCAGGGCCAGCATGTGAGATGGCATCACAGACCTTCCCCGTGTTCATCTCAGAGAGCTTTGCCAGCTCCCGCCTCTCCTCCTACCATAGCTTTTACTCCATCCGAGGGGCTGAGGTTAGCTTCGGCTGTGGGGTCCTGGCCAGCGGCAAGGCCCTGGTCTTCAACAAGGATGGGAGGCGCCAGCTCATCACCTCCTTCCTTGACAGCTCCCAGTCCAGGTGAGGGGGAAAGAGCAGTGCTGCGAGGCAAAGAAATTGGGGGACCCCTCCCCTTCCAGCTACGACCTTGTGTACTATTGAGCCAATTGTATTAGCAGGAAGAAAAGTTTTTTAAATACTGCTAGTTCTGTATTTCAGTGGTGATTTCATAGCCTTGCCTTTTGTCCTCCTGCTCTGTAAACAACAGAGCCCAAAACAGACTGGAGGGAAGTTATTGTACAGCTCAGATGGAAAATATGAAATGTTAATATCAAACCTGAGTCTCAAAGCCAAGTGCTAATTAATTATTTATAAGGTTGTGTTTATTTGACAGCTTGTGGCAGCTGATTAGATCCATTCACTATCTCTCCCTCCCCTTCAGTGCCTAATAAATAATTAAATGCTGTAATGATTGGCATTTTTTAACTATATGTGCCACATTGCATTACTTGACAGTAAAAACAAGCTGCACTTACAAAACCCCATAACTATTATTTATCAAAATTTGTCTAGATTGAGAAGGTCTGAAAACAATTTGGTTAGGGAAACAACAAACCAAAACACTATGCAAATGGTACCCTATAAATACATGTGTAATTCTGATCCAGGTTCCTGCAGTTCACACTACGCCTGGGCAGCAAGTCAGTGCTGAGTACCTGCAAAGCGCCCGACCAGCCTGGGGAAGGGGTGCTGCTGCACTACTCCTATGACAATGGGATTACCTGGAAACTCCTGGAACACTATTCTTACCTCAACTACCATGAGCCAAGGTATATGCATAAATATTATGAGGAATGCTATCTACATGCAGTTGATGCTGGTAGTCACTACAATATGGACACTAAGTACATCTGCCCACATGGTGTGGGAGTAAGGAAGTTTTAAGGAACACTGAATGTTACCACTTTTCCTTAAAAATTCACAGCTGTTCTGGGCATTTCCCATTTTTGCTTGCTTCTGTAAAAATGAAATAATGGATTTAACAGCATTCAAGTTGACAAGTGATGTGATAGAACAAGCTGAGGCAGTGCAGGATGAGGGTTAGAAATGTACTTGTGGGAAATAGGGATATGCCTCTTCCTGTGGAAGCAGCCACTTGTAAAGAAAAATTAGCATAAATTATTTGTAGCTTTGAAGCCATAGATACCTTCACTACACCATCCTCTGGGATTAGGAGTTTGCAGGCAGTGCAGGACAGCAGAGACAAAATCTGACCGTGAGGGTCTCTCCAGGTCAGCAGGGAAATTGAGCCTACTCCCATTAGGAAGGGGATTACATGACTTTGTGCCTGTGGGTTGGACTCAGTGCCCTGGAGGACCTGCTGGTGACTGTGCCTGGGAATTGTACAAATTACAAGGAAGCTGAATCGAGAGCTCATTTTACCCAGCAGCACCTATGTTTGGCATCAGATTAGAAAGGAATGTATCTGACTTATTTAGAGAAGGTATTCTTTACTGTAACATTTGTAAGACCATCCACCAATTTTACTAAAGCAATGTAAAACTGGGAGTCCCCATGGGGGTACCTGTACCAAAAGCCCAGAACAATCTGGGCTGGCTCTGTGCAAACCCACTCAAATCTGGAAGCATCCACCTTTCACAGGGTGCTGCAGCAGAGCCAATAAATCCCAGTGACAGGAGATGCTCTGCAAAGGGGCACATGATAGGCAGAGCCAACAGTGGTATTGTGGGTTGCAGCCCAGCAGGTCAGCTCCTGCCCTACAGCTGTTTTGCGCTGGGTCCTCTTCTCTACCCCTCCACCCAGCTCCAGGATAATGCCTGAGTCAGCCCTAGGGGTTATCCTGTATAGCTTGCAAGTCACTTCAATGACATGTAACTTTCATTATTTATATTTATTGAGCTCAGATCAGCACATTTTAAAAAATAAATATTACGTTTCCCCATCTCATTAATAACTCAGTACAGAATTACAGTATATAAAATGTTATCAAGAATATCCTTAACAAAGAAAAATGAAGAAAATTTAATGAAGAAATCTTTTTTAATGGAAAAAAACTCCATGTAATATTAAATATCTTTCCCAGGAGCTGAATCTGAGAAGAATAACCGTATTTGGTAGAAGTATATTGCACGTAGACTTTAATTTCTGAAGTTTAAAATGTTTCCAAAGGAATGATCCTATGAACTTGCACACTCATAAGCCTTCTTCAAAATTTCCTTTCCAGTCTTTTATTATAGTCACATATATATTTTATATGGCCCTGTTTCTAATTTTTGGTTTCAAGATTACAGCTGTAGGAATTTTATTTCCCTAAAGGTTTTTAATATATAGCACCATGAAATTTTTATAACAAAAAGGAAAATACACATTTTGGTGACTGATTTTAATGAAGCTCAAGATATAAATGTAGTAAATTACATTGATGCCAGAGACTTCTTTTGCTTTTTGAGATTAAGTATGAAGCACAGTTTCTGTTGTTCTGACTCGGCACAGCATACGTAGGTTAGAAAGGTTTTGCCATGGGGTATGTATAGTCCACTCTGGGTAGACAGAAAAATGACAGACACACAAACCTAAAGATAATGCTGGCAATAATTGTGATGAAAAACATGAAGAAAGCTTCACCTTTTTATATTATGTTGTCTGAAAATATCAGCATTTTTGGTAACATAGATGGACTGCCACAAAGTTTGGCAATCAATCTGTATCCGGAAATCTAATTAATCTTCAGTCATACAAAAAATAATTACACATTTAATGTTCTGCTGAAAAGGTGCATTTAATCTGCTAACATTTGACAGCTGCATTTTTCTTCTGAGTGGAACAGCGGTGGCTTTTCGATATTAGGTATGCGCATAGCTTGAAAGAATGAGATCAGAGCAAAGGTCTCCCAGCTGGTTTTTAAGAAATCTAATGGTAGCTGGTAATGTTAGTAGGAACACTTTTCTTCTTTGCAGCAGGAAAGTCATTAGCAAGAATCCCCCTCCCTCTCCATCTATCTCCAACAAATCAAAGCCAGACAGGAGAAGCTGTTATAACTGGAGATGTAGTCGGGTTCTGCATACTAACATATGTGCCAAATACGCTGGTTACACCAACATTTTTAAATTGTGTTTGCTTAATCCCCTGGGATGAGAAATGTATTTTAACATGTGTTAAATATTTTAACATCCGATAGGTGTGTCAGTGGTGTATGTCATGATTTAGGATTTTCTGTAAATTACTGTCAGTGAGAATTAGTGTCCATGTGGGTGAGCTTATGAGAGCTGATAGTGAAAGGGAAGATGCAGACATCAGAGACAACCCCCAGCAGGGAAATATGCCCAGGATTATAACAGAGTGTTAGCTCACACAAGTGCCAAGTGCTTCATGATGTACACTAGCTACAGTGCTCCTCCTAGCCAGGCTTTCCTCAGGTTCACCCTACTGAACCATCAAAGACAAAACCTATCAATTTCTTTTAGCATCAGTTCCAATTTAGTGTCATTTGTGGCTTTAAAAAATGACTGAAAAAGCCGTAGAGTTGCTACTTATTAGGGAGCCCTTGGTAAAAAGAAAGCCTGTGTAGTTTATTGACGTGCTAGAGAGAATAGAGCTTGGTTTTTCTCTTAGAAGGGTATGAAGTGGTTCAAGCATATTTATTTGGGTGGCAAAAGAAATGTATCTGCCTTATATAAAGTGTGTGCACTGCTGGTCACTTGCCACAAGGACACAGCAGCCATTACCTCTGGCTGTCCCTCGACACTGTGCTCTCCAACCTACAACTGGCAGAAAGCAACTCCTAGAAATGCCAGCCAGGAGGTTTTGGGCACTTCGCGTCTGTTTAGCCAAGCCGTTCAATTTTTTGATTGCTAATGGATTAATGTCATCTTCTTTAAAATCAATGTGACATTAAACAACACTATTATAAATGTATTTTTTAAAAGGACAGTTTAGCAAGTCATTTTTTAGACTGGTTTCACACAGAGCACTGTAGGCACAAGACTGCTTCATATGTATAGGACGAAACATTACAACAGGCAGCTTAGAAAGCCTTAAATCAGGAAAAACCTTGGTGCTAATGTATAAAATGTTTCCACTTTACCTGATTTGTCATTTTATTCATATTTCCTCTAAGACAGAAAGAAAAATGTCAGCTACATGATGAGCTTGCTTAAAAATCCTTTTGCCAGCAAGTAACTATACTCCAATGGAGACAAACATCTCCGTTGCCAGTCTGTTTCACTGCTTACATGCCTCATATGGGGCACCATGGCCTTGGTGATTTATGGAGCTTTCAAGAAGGTATCGTTGCTGTGGCAATTAATGCATGCTCCCTGCTGCTGTGTGCAATAATTGCTCCTGGAAATTAGATATTACTCCCAATTTTCTTTGCAGTTTGTCAATTACAGGTTTGTTGACATAGCTGCCATGACAAATCAGGTGACCCTGCATACCAGGAGAAGCACCTGGACTCACCTCCAGTTGCATTTCTATGCAACTACAGAATAAAAAAAGACTGCACACAATTACACTGACAAGATGAATCTTTTCCAGCTGAATGTGGCACTTTGTAGGGGTGTGTTCTTCTAGGACAACAGAAACATAGGCATGGCATCAGTACTGTGCAGAAATAAGCACAGATGTTAAGAAAATGCATGTCTTCAGATCAGGATAAAATCCACTGAGTCTGGGAAGATGGAACTGAAATTCTAGGTCCTTGTCAGCTGAAAATCCCTTTGCCAGTCTAATCCTCTGAGCTCCAAATGGAGGGCATTCAGGTTTCTCCTGGGAAGGAAGATCACCTTTAAATTTACAGAGAGCTCCACAGTAGCAGCAAAATTTACGAATGTGGTGGAAACTCTTTATGTGCCTTTTGCACACAGCTGTCTTTCAATACACTGGCTACCAAGAAAACTAATGATTCTCCTGCCACTGATAGAAGCTATACCAGTAGATGCTAAGGTATTTGTGGGATGAATTTCACCCTTGATTTTTCGGATCAATTAGAAAAAATAACGATAAAATACATCCCCATGGGATTATTACAAATGGATAAACTTAAAATAATAACTTTGTTTTGTTTTCCAGAATAATTTCAGTGGAGCTTCCTGAAGATGCCAGACAGATAGGCATCCAGTTCAGATGGTGGCAACCATATCACTCTTCCCAAGGTGAAGATGTGTGGGCTATTGATGAAATCATCATGACCTCTGTGCTTTTCAATAGCATCAGTCTGGACTTCACCAACCTAGTTGAAGTCACTCAGTCTCTGGGATTCTACCTGGGAAATGTCCAGCCTTACTGCGGACACGACTGGACTCTTTGGTGAGAAATGCATGTTCATTTGCATTCTACTTCTGATTTCTTAATCTGTTCATCCTGCTAAGAACCAAGTGATTTCTGCAAATGAGTCTTTCTGGCAGAGTAATTGTGTCTCATCCTCAGGTTATGGACAAAAATACAGTTGTTAATCTAATTGTAATTATCAGTGAGTTTATACACCCCATTGCACAGAGATTTATGTTTGATGGGAACCTCAAATGTACCATTCTTTACCCACAAAATAATTAGATATCCTATTAGAAAGAATTTAAAAAACTTTCATAATCTTCAGTTAAAATCCTGTCAGGTTAATACAGGTATGCAGGTTATGATACAAACTGTTAAGTGCAGACTCTTATTATTTTGTAAGTCATGTTCAGATCTGTTTACATGGCCATTAGATTGCAATTCAAAAAGGAAAGGCAGCAGAGTGTTGGAAGAACATTGGTCATTTTTAGTTATTTTGTCTGGTAGTATATCCATTTAGTCATTTTCAATGCAATCAGCATTATGACATAGTGCAATTATGCCTAAAATGTGCTGTGTATTTAGAAACAAAGGCAAGAAAATATCACCTGCCCCAAAGCAAAAAAAGGCAAGAAAAGAAGAAGTGAATAACAAAGAAAAAGACAATTTTGTCAGGATTGTGTAAAAATAAGCTTCTTCGGTAAAATATTAACATGCCTCACAAAACTTAAATTCTGGAATACATAAGTGTGACATTTGGAATTAATACAAGGGAAGCTTGATTTAATCTCTATGTTTTGATTAAAACCAAATAAGAGTTTCATGCTAGTCTGGTTAACCCGCTATGGCTTTAATCGGCACAGATGTATTTATATGGAGAAGGTACAATCAGTAATTATAGAAATCCTCAAGAAAATACAAATAATTTTAGCATCCCCATGGACACTTTGAGAAGCACTGTTAGAATTTTATGAAAAAGAATCTCTGAGCAACCTGATTTGACTTTCTGATCATCTGTCAAACTAAAAGGAGTTTGCTTAGCAGTAGGAACAACACCAAACGTGTTCTAGCGGTGATAATGAGGCAGTAGAAGCACCATTAACCAGTTTAATAAGGACAAGGAAAGTACTTGCTGCTCATTAAAATTAAAGAACATGTTAGAGCTAAAACTGTTTGCATCTTCTTCATCAAAGAGTTGGAATGAAAGCCCCATAATGACACTGTTTTCACTCTGTTCTTTTAAGACCAGTTTGTCATGGGGAGGGTGGTTATTTAAGATAGCAGAAGTTTCCCTGGTTTCCTCCTATTGCTCTAAATCAGAATCAAAAGAACAAACTGCAGCTGAATTCTCTGTCACCTATATTAGCTAGGATATTTAGTGCTCAGTCATAGTGGGAATGTTGAACTTTCCATGCATCAAATAAAGAATCAAAGCTTTTGCAATATTTCATAGAATCATAGAATGGTTTGGGTTGGAAAGGACCTTAAGATCATCTAGTTCCAACCCCACTGCCATGGGCAGGGACACCTCACTCTAGACCATGTTGCCCAAGGCTCTGTCTAACCTGGCCTTGAACACTGCCAGGGATGGAGCATTTCGTTACCATTTATATATAAGTATTTTTCATTATCACTGGAAGACATGAACTCTGTCCTTCTCTGACCTTGTTTCTCTCAAGGGAAATTTTTAAACTTACACAAGGTCTGTACAAATGACTGCTAGTTAAATTAATTATTGTTGGCTTTTCCCAGCTGTGAGTCCATTTGGTTCTCATTTTCTAACTCATGACTTTCTATGAGCAGAGTTTGCAGTAGCACTGACACCATCCTCTTGAGAAAAGTCTCACAACCTCTTTTTCATTAGTAGAACTATTGGAAATAGCTATAAATCATTTTACAAGGTGTCATCCCTAGGCCCATTTTCACTGAAATGCCTTCTAAATGACTATTAGGCCTCCGTTTCTGCCTCAAAGTCTGTAAATCTGAAATATTTACCTTTGAAATGCGGGAAAACTGAGGAGGGGGATTTTTATTTTTGTTGAAGAGGGAGGCTGTTCTTTTTGATACCTGGTTTCATTTAGAAAGAAGGGGTTTGTTGAGATATATATATATGTTTCGAGCAAAGGTGATTTTTGAGTATTTTATAATGGTCTATACCTAGAATAGGCACTTTATTTTATTGTAATTGTCAACATTTGGTTTCAAATTGGTTCTTAGACTTTATAAAGTCTAATGCAAGTGCTTTGAGTATAGAGAAAAGGCTCCAGATCATTTTTAAAATTAAATGTAGATTAATTCATCACTTCTCCAAAATGCTCATACAGAAGCAGGGTTTTGACCCAAATAGCTCTTGAGTGTTACAATTTACAGCCACTTGCTGAAATGCATTTAAGAATCTATAGGGATGCTATAAATTTTTCTTACTTTTCCTTGTTTATTTTTGTTTGGGGTTTTTTTTATATTCATCAGGACACAAATAAAATAGCATTAATAAATAAAATATCTTCAGTCAGATTACGACATTATTATTTAAGTCAATGTAATGGACAATAGAGTGTCTCACTGTTTCTGGAGCAGCCTGGGAGAAGACTGTAAATCTGGCTCATAACAAACTATCTTTATGGAGCAATGTAACACAGTTGCCCTAAATCAGCTTGATAGTTTACCTTTTTAAAAATATATTTTCTTTTAGATCATCACTCTGTAACATGCAGAAAGTTTCTTTCAGGTAATTGACTCAAATAAAATATAATAATGCATTTAGGAATTATTTAGCAAAGTATGTATCATGTAATGTTAAAAGGCATAAACATTTCTTGCCTTTGATGGAAGCAAAGCTGG
Source organism: Psilopsiagon aymara (assembly GCA_024733675.1). Taxonomy (NCBI): domain Eukaryota; kingdom Metazoa; phylum Chordata; class Aves; order Psittaciformes; family Psittacidae; genus Psilopsiagon; species Psilopsiagon aymara. The sequence continues at coordinate 40,207 of JANRGW010039478.1, read as the reverse complement.
GACTCGCGTGAGCATTTGGCTGTCACATCAATATTTTTGGTCAATGCAGCTATACAAAACCAGCATCCATGTGGCTTTTCAGTATTCCTGAAAGTACTGGCCTTGAAAACATGGTAATTCTGGGGATCCCAGAGCAGTTTGGAGCAGTGTAGACTGGCTGACATTGGCTGTGATATCATTCCCAGAAGTACCAATTAGTTGGCAGTGCTTGGAGGGAGAGCGATTGTTCTGAGGGCACCTATGGGCATTGTGTTCCTGAGACTCCACAGGTCTAATTATATACGTGCTAGAAACAAACAGCTACATATTTATAAAAAAATGTAGCCTCTGTATTTTCATTTCTGAATTTTTTTTTAATTAATTATTGTTACACCAGGGACATTACTCCCCCTTTACAAAATCCAGAAACTTACTCCAGCTACGTGACTTCCAGAACAAAGAAAACATTTAGTATTCCAGGAGAAGAGCATACACCTAACCACACACACAGGAGAGCTGGTGAGCAAAGAAGTTAGCAAGTAAGGTGGAGCCCCCACCTTTAATGCTACCCTTGTTCAGCTGGAGGTAATTTGTGGATGATAAAGGACTTTGTGAACCCATAATGTGATTTCCTCCTCTTAAAAAAGCTTCTTACGGAGCATCACAAATTATTTTCACCTCATCGCTAGCTTCCTTTTTCACATTTCTTTACTATCCTTTCCATAGGGCTGTTTTAATTTTAAAACAATTCTTAGTGTATTGTGTACTATATCCAGTGGCTAAGTTACTAAATGAAAATGAATACTAAACTTAGAAGTGTTTTAATCATGACCTGAATGCCACCAGTAAAAAAAGATTGCATTTTAAGATTTTTTTTTCCAATTTTACACCACTAACATTAAATAGAGGGATTTTTTATGTAGACAAAGATAAAGTGAAACATAATTCATTGCACCTGTGCTGAGTATCTGTCCTTCACTTGTCTTCCATTACTTTGGGAAGACAGCTTCTAGGCAATGCTTCATCAGACTGTTTGGTTTCAACTCCTTTATTCTTTTCAGATGAGCTTTAGGTAACTGTGATGTGTTGTGCCCATGTGCAATGCCAAATCATTTTCCAAAGCATCGCTACATATAACTTTCAGCTGATGTCACTGCACACAGCTGATATTTGAAGAGCCTGGTTGTAGTGGCACAGATTTCCCAAGAGGGCTTCTGTAAAACTTTGATTTCCCACATCAGCTATGAAATTTCAAGCTGCACTGTAGAAATGGAAACTATGTGAGACCAAGTCAGCTTTAATGTTTAAATTTGCAGGGTTTTGTAATTTTGAAAACTTCTAGATAAAGTTTGGAATAAAAATAAATTCAGGCATTATCCAAACCAATTATTCTGAGATGCAGTCAGTTCTGACAACGAAGTCACAAACCATAGGTTGCCACCTGGACTACCAATGAGTCCACATTATATTGTCTATTCAACTTAAAATTATCCTTGCCATTGAGAAGAAAAACACTGACAACGCTGACTGAAAGAGCAAACAGCTGAGATACAGTTTTCCAAGGTAACTTACTGCCTTCTGGTCCAGTTGTCCAAGACAGTGCCCCAGAAGCAAAGAGAATGTCCATCTGCCATCGAATCATGGTGCTGATTAGCATAAACTGCGTTTGACATAGTGTCATGGGTTGGATCATCCTTTAGGAAATGAAGTCACAGACAGCAAGATCAGAGGGTAAAAAGAAGGCTAGATCTTAACTTGTGTCAAGTAACAGCAATTCAATAGTGACAAAACTAGTATCAGCTTTCAGTAATTTCCTCTAAAGATTTAAGGTAGAATGTTAACATTTGGGCCTTAATTGCTCTGTCTGGAAAGGACACTACAGAAAACAGTGTGGGTCAGTGAATTAATTTAAAAGAATGTTAAGTAACACTGACTTGTGTTCCTAGTCCTTGCACTGATTTCATGACCTTGAACTTTACAGGGATAGAAGTTAATATGTTTTATTGTATGGTATTGAAATATTAGGATTTCTTATTTAAGATGATGATTTAAGTTACATCTCATATAAAATGTAACTTATTTGATCAATCATTCTCTTCATCAGCGGTGCACTGAGTGTAGCTTTTTATCTTTGCATGATTTGCAGTGATTTTCTTTGAAAATATGCAATCTCTACCCTAAACTGTTCATGTTAAGAGTAGTCCTAGAAAATGTTGAAGTTGAAAGGACTACATCACTTTAGAAGACACTAACTAAACATCTCAAATAAAGGAGAAGGAGGCAATTCTCATTCTACATGAACTTTCTTAAAAAACTTCTGTTTTAAAAGCTAATGCAGAGAAGTCAACATTTAAGTTGTTATTATTTCCTCCTTATACCTCTCTTGCATCTGTTTTTTGTTTTGTTTGTATTTTTTCAACTTTAAATGTTGCATAGAAGAAAAACATCCACTTTTAAATTAAAATAACCTTTTAATTTCAAACTATATGTTACCATATATGGGATAGCTGGGTACCTTGTATCATGTATGAGGCTTGGCGTGTTCCAGACATTGCTACTGGCAAAATTATCTTCTCCAATCCACTGGATAATGTAACTCTTATATCAGCACATCCTGCAGAAAAAAAGCTGAGGATAGGTGATATTAATTCTGAAACACAGTCAAAAGTCAGTGAACGAGTTGCATATAGAATCACTTGAAAATCAATGGAATGAAAAGTCTAAGTAATAGGAATATTTTAAACTAAATGCAGTGTATCTTTACGTCCACTGTTTGAATGAAATTGTAGCTGTTCCTATGACATGACCTTAGGCAATGCACACTCCTGGGGAATGGACTTTCTTTATGTTGTATTTTTTGTATGTTATCCTTTGCTTGATCCTAAGTTGATCCTTGATACAAAGAACATATAGTAAGAACTAACAGAATAATTTAGTGTTTCACACTCTGGGGTACAACAGGGTCTTCCTGGTAATGTGCAGAAGTTCCAACAGAAAGAGGCTTCTGCTCATGGTCTCATACCATGTGCCAATCCACACAGAACAAAGAAAGAAGCATTGTTGCATTTAACACAGAATCATTCAGAATGTTGCCTTCTGATTTAGTTTTGGGATGGATTCTGATTCTTTCCTTACATATTTCAGTTTTACAGGAGATTCAAAGTTAGCTTCTAGTATGCGCTATGTGGAGACACAGTCTATGCAGATCGGAGCTTCGTATATGATACAGTTCAACTTGGTAATGGGCTGCGATCAGGCATTTACTCCTCATATGGACAATCAGGTGAAACTGGACTACTCCACCAACCATGGCCTCACATGGCATCTTGTTCAGGAGGTGAGGCTGGCAGCGAAGACCTTTGTCTTCCACAAACTGTTTATACAAATTTTATCTGAAGTGTACTCGTGGCATTGAACAAAGAAAGAATGTTTTCCTCATTCCCCTTTCTGTAAAGAAATTCTCAGTTGGTATCATCAAAATTACTAATATAAATATCTAAAATGTTACTCATGATATTTGGAAGAAAGGTGTCTGAAAGCCTGAAACACAAAATTGTGACAGGAATGAACCAAGGTCAAGAAAATAACTGGGCCATGGTTAGACAAAGCTACAGAGTAATGGCCAAGATCTTTGTTGTGCTATTGCTTTGTTTTTCAAAGTGAAATGCATCTACTGTTCCCTGGCATTTAAATGGATAGAAATTCTTTCTGCCCTTGTGCGCAGCCATTTCATAAATGGAAAGCGCATTCCTTTGGGGGATTTAATGTAGAACATTTCATCTCCCACCCCTGGTTCAAACACAGTCCAAGGCTGTAATGACTGTCTGTTTCCCAGTCTCTGCTAGAAGTGCAAATAGCAGTGCTGGCTGCTATTTCCCTGTGTGGTTCAGCGTTGTCTGAGCAGAAATGTGAATAGTGCATTTGGCCATAATTTGCAGGGTTTTTTTTTCCCTCTTATATGACAAACTGGACTTTCTCTGGCCTCAGGGTGAGCTAAGCAAGGTCTTTAGGCTGCCCCTAAGCAGGTTCAGGGCGTGTCAGAGAACTTGTCGTGGTACCTTTTCACTGCCTACTCTCAAGGCTCACAGAGGGATTTGAACATCCAGTCCCACATCTTCTATGGGCAATGAAAGCATTATCGTGTTACCTTTTGCCATACTGTATTTTGCCACTTTTACTTTTGATGGGCAGGGTAGAGAAATGGCAAAATCTTAATTTTAAAACTTTCTACATCCAAGTAATGCTTTCTTATCTTAAAGAGAATTCTGAGGAAACCTATAAATACTGTGTCTTAAGTGGTGTTTGTGTCTTTTATACCTAGCAGGCATCATCATCTCACTCAAGAATAGTTCCTAGTGGTGGGTGTTTGGGGTTTGTCCTTGCCATCAACATCAGTTGCCTTCAGATACCAGTGTTCATTTCCTTTCTCGGTGGAGCTGAGTTCAGAGAGAAGAACTTGCAGCCAAACCGTGTTTCTCACACCGCCCATGTTGCTGTGATAAAAGACTAATAGAGATGGCTATTTGTAGTATGTTTCAAACACATAATCTGGCAAATACACAAAACACTAATTAATTGAAATGTTTGAAAGTTTTGTTTGCTTCAAGAGCACTGATCAGATCCTGTTTTGTAAGATCTCTTTGGGGAGATGAATCAATCAGAAATGTTTGAAAATTGCTGGAAAGGATACTAAGCCTTTAGAAAAGCTATTAAAAATCACCACAACCAGACAAGAAAACAACAGAATAAGCTATCAGATCCTCATTTAATACTCTAAGATATTTGAGAAATATGTATCTATGAAAAATAGTGTAATATCTCTCAGAGCGGTGGAGAAGGTCAGGAGGAACTGTGCTGTGGCAGTAGTGGCAGAAGGGATTCCCTGAAAGGGTAGCTAGAAAAAGAACATTCAGGTTGGTAATAACACTTTATTGATACTTCATCAAAACCATAGCACAAGAATTTTGGGTGCTGTTCTGGCAATGTATAGACAGATGAATTGAATATTGCAGAAAAATGGAGTAAGATGGGAAGGGCAGGTCTAGAAAACAGTAAGAGGCTGTTGGGATAATGGACTTAATTATATTTTATATAAAAAAATGTAATAATTATCAGATTTTGTGACAAGAAAGAAGAAAACTGGGGCAATAGACCTCTCTAGGAATCTGAGTTAAATGCAGAAAGAATCATAGAAGCAGCAAGGGGGAATTTCCGCTACTTGCTATAGGTGTCAAAGGTAATACAGCTGCAGAGCATGGTAAGGGCCTCTGGAGGCAAATTCATTAGACCATGGTTGTCTGCTCTTGTGCGGCTGTGTTCCTACTCTGCTTCCTGCTCCAGGTGGAGGGAGTGGGGGAAGCCAGGGGCCCCAGGCAAAAGATTGCAAGTAGGTCTCTAAAATGACTGGTACAGTAGTCTGGAGGGCACTTTCATAGACTTATTCCATACTGGACTTGTAGACTTTCTTTATAGTCATCCCTAGATGCTGGGGTGAGAATAGTGAAATGAATGAGGTAGACATCCTCATGGAGGAAAACAGCACACCCCTAGTTACTAGTTCTGGATTCTTTAAATGCGTTATATGACTTATCCTGAATTGTATTACTGTTCTTTTTCTGAGACATTTCTCTGCATCATGCCAGGATTTTTCTGCTTCTGTGTCTTTCACTCCAACACCTGGACTCTGGCACACTCCTGCTTCTATGAGTGTTTAACCCTTGCTTCTGTTCCCAATACTTCCTCAATATTAAATCTGGTTTTGAAATGCTTTACTTCAAGGAATGTCTTCCCAGTATGCCAAGCTGTCAGGAGTTTACATCAGCAAGTATTTACCACTCCAGCGAATTTACTCAGTGGAGGAGAATCACCGTCCTTTTACCACAGAAGACATGGTGAGCATTTTGTTCATCTTTTAATTTTTTTTAGAAGGAGATGCAGATAAATCCTCTACTTTTAAATTACTATGACAAAGATCAAGTCCTCTGTAAATCGTACTTCAGCTGGTGGGTTGGGTGGCAGGGTACCAGGGCTGACCCAGTTGCAAGCATATAACATAAAATACATTCCTTACATAATTAGAGAGTGAAATGTTGGTGAAGTCACCAGAAACTATTGTTTAGGATTGTTTTTAATACATGCTGTGACTCTTCTAATGAAGTTCAGACCTTTTCAAAAATAGTGGCACTCGTCTGTAAGTGCCCCACTAAAGGAAGGCTTTATTTTGCACTTTCCTTATTGTTTACATCTTCAGACCAAAGCCTTGTATAAACAATAACTAATGATTCATTTCTGGGAATTTTTACCTTTTGTTTCTTTTTATAGCATGTTTTCAAAAATAACATTCTCTTCTGCAAAAAAAAAAGAGCAACAGAAACAATCAGAAAGCCCAACATTATTCATCTTATTGTAAACCAATCTTGTTTTGCCTGCCCCAACATTTTTATATATTTAACTATATGATATCTTCCATTATTTGTTTTTGGAGCGTTATTCTAACACACAAATAAGAAGTTGACATAAATCTCAATGATCTTCAGGGCTTCCTGAATTCCTTAAATTATTCCAATTAGAGCTACACTTTGCTTATATTTGACCTGAATCCATCACAGCAGTTGCATGAGAGGTTGCAGAGATTAAGTTATCATTGTATTTCCCTGTCCTAAGTTATCATTATATTTCCCTGTCCTTCATCATTTTTCTACACTCTCCGTTGCCTCAACACAACCTATTCCTATCAACCAACCCACAATAATACCTTCTTTCAAAACACTGGCCATTTTTCCTGCCAGTATTCAGAATTTCCCATTGTCAGGCAAAACATCAGGGGCAAATATTGAATCCTTAAAGTGTATCAGGTCAGATAATACCAAATGGAACAAGCAAGTCTATGAAAAACTGCTTCATAATTAGATTATAAAGTACTAAATTTTATGTGCTACCAGCTGTAAAATCTGTAGCTCACATAGGCATTTAGGAGTTTAAAAAGTGTCTACAATTTTGCATGTTATACACTAAAGTAGATTGTTAGTTTTAAATTTATTTCTAGGATATATACTGTAGTCAAAGTTGTTACTATTATATACTGTAGAGTTGCGAATACAAACATTGTGGGCTTTTTTTCTTTAGGATCTAATAATTCTCCACAGTGTATGAGGTGACAGAAGCAAATAATTCCATCTTAATTTAGGAGACTGTGGGGAGAAACTATGGTGAAATAATAGCTGGCTTTCTGTTTTGTACTGTACACAAATCATAACTATTTCACACTCTGTCTTATATCTGAAGGGATTCCTGTCTGTTAGCAGAGTTGTTTGTAATTAAGGTACAAATTACCACTGAACATTACTTTGTCCTTCATAAAACACATCTTCAGAATGACTATGTTGCTGTATGGCATAATGGGGATGGCAACATGTTACCCACCAAAGCAGCCCAGCACACAGATGCATCTCAGACGTTTTCCCTCTATTTTCCCTCCTTTCCACTGGCAAGAAGCAGACTGAAAGCTCAGTCACACTTTGAGTTGAGATTGGGAGGGGATTTTTTTGTATTTTTAAGCCATGTTTACTAGCAGAGGGCAAGTTCCTGCCTTTACAAACTTGGGGGTTACTGGTGAACATTTAATGTGCAGATCTCCTCTGCTAGCCTGGCCACACAGAGGGCATTATCCCAGGGGGCTGGTAGGGAATATGTTCCATACTGCTCTCTCCAGGGCACCCTCCTTCTCCTCTCCTTTCCCCACCTGCACCCCTCTGTAGCAACCACGCATGGGGAAAAACTTAGTAATGACCAGGAAGAACAGTGCAATGGGGAGAATGAGGTCTGCCTTGCCAAAACAGGGGTGAGAGGAAGGGGGCTCTGGGGACTTTCCTTCTGGCTCAGCCCCACAGCCTGCCCTGTGCTTACTGCTCTGGGAAACAAACCACCTAAACAAGGACTCAGGTCGAGGGCTTGAGATCTCAATAGCCTTTCTCTGGCCCGTGGTAGTCTCAAAACGCCCTCACACCCCTGCACAGCCCTGCTGTGATTGCTGGAGTTTTTATCCCTGCATGCACAGCTCTTTGTTGAGGGTTTACACCTTGAGTGTGCAGCATCAGGCTGTGGTGCTGTGCTCATGCAACAGGAAAATTGTGCATAACAGCACCTATTTCTCTTGCAAAACTTTCTGGGTGTGATGGTATTTCAGCACATCTGTAGGTGCTCTGCATCTGGCAAGTGTGAGTTTACAAGGTCCCTGTGTTATCCAAGATTTCGGATGTTAGGAAATCTGCTGCAACAGTGAGACTTGTACTGAAGAATTCGAATGTATGCACCTGCTTGCTGAAATTGTATTGTACTTGAACCGAACATTTCTAACACTGATGAAAATTAATCTCAGTTTTATGGGAGGCATTTACATATGAACAGGGCTTAATGAGATACAAGCAGCTGTCAGTTGCTGACTTCATAAACAAATCAGCACCTAATGACTGAATGAGAGTTTCAGGATAATTGGGTAAATGTAATTATGGTAACTCAGAAGGTAGCAAATGCAATTTTATCAGCTACAAATTTGCATCACATTGTGAGGTTTCTTAATATCAAGAGAGAAGACAATGATTTTATTTTAACTTGCATATCTGAAAAATTTCACAGCAGAAAGAACATCATTTGACTCGCAACACTTCTGGGATATGATTTCCTTGTGCTTATGTAAAATGTCACACAACAGCAGTGACTTTTATTTGACATCAACCTGACTTATGTATAATGTCATCAGAAAGCCAGATTGCCTTCCAGTAGCATTAAAACAAGAGAGAGAGGAACTGGGGAGGTTTATTTTGCTTGTAATAAAATGCTTTTGTGACTCCTCAATATGGTGCAGTGTCCAAATGGTGACTGTTCAGAAAGCCAGTATTTTATCACTGGGAATGCAGGTGACACTCAGCTCCTTATTCTCTTTTCTTAATTAACATGGCTTTTTAAAATTGTCTATTACCATTTTTAACAGCATAATCCTCTTAAGCTGTTGTTACCTTGAGGTGCAAAGCGGCTTTGGAAAGCTTTCAAAACCAGTGAGCAGGACCAGCTTTTCAGCAGTGTTGCTTTAGCAATTGTGAATTCAGCCTAACATGTGTCATCCCTTGCCCAGAGGGGAATTTGAATCCCTGAGACCTTTTGCTGCCCACAGCCATGTGACGACTCCATTACTTCCCGGTTGGGTGGGAAGGTGAGGGCATCTCCTTGCCCCTCTAGCTTGGAGGACATGGGATTTCCCACAGCAGGGAAGCTGTCCCTGGGGAAGAGCTCTCTTTGTCTGCACTTAAGAACAACCACAGCCCTCTAGGATATGGCTCCCCGCAGACCATCCCCAGCCGCCCAGCTGATGTACACACCTCTGTTTCAGCCACATGTTCATCTCCAGGCAGCAACGCAGCTCCTTCCTGCCTCCCCTCCGCTTAAATGAGGGAAACAAATCTGCCATCACTGCACTCATCTGGGAAGCTTCTGACTAATGAGCGGAGCTGAACTGGGAACAGCCCCACAGTGGTGCTGCACAGGGGACCTTGGTAGGGTTTCAGGTGTGATGCACCCCTGGACACAGAGGTGTAATTTATTACACCCATAGGTGGGCTCTCCCTACTGTTTTGTAGGGTAGGTGTGAGCCTGGTGTCCCAAAACCAGCCAAGGTTCAGCCACCCTACAAGGACATCCACACCCAGCAGCAGCCAGCAAGTGGCTGAGAAATGCTATTGATACTGGAGTTAGCAGCACTGGGAACTGTTCAAGGGCACCACCACTTGTTGGGACACTGTGAGTCTTCTACAGGATGGTGAAATTTCCCCTGTATCACTGTAATTCCCCCCCCAGTTTTCTTTTGCTGGGAGGTCGTGCAGGGGGAGGTTCACTTGCTCTAATACCTTTCTTTGGCATAGTATTGTTATTTTCCTCAGCACGTGAGAACTGACACCGGTCACTACTGCTCTTTTGGAGCACACAGTCTCTGTCAGAGCTCTCTGTGGTGCCATTGATGCGCTGCAGCAAGCATAAATGCCACCAGTGAGGTGATGTGCTGGCTTCAGAGCACTCCAGAAATAAACAGTAAATAATGGTGGTGAATATTGACTGTCCATTGTTCCTATGCAAGCTTAAGAAGTCCTTCGTGTGCAGATTACTGGCATCGTGTACTTTTAATGGATAATTCATGGCTCTTGTAATGTAACCCATCAATACATTATATCCTGAGGGAGTATTTAGCAGCAGACCTTGCCCTGCATATTAGTTCTGCATGCTGTAAGAATGCTTAGATTATTTGCAATATCAAGCAGATACTTTAAACAGACGAAAAGGGTGATTTCAATTAAAAAACAAGCCCTTGGGCAGCTTAACGTGTTTTTTAAGGGAATTCAAAAATGATAATTTAAAAATTTCTCCAAGCATATGCTAAACTGATCTTTGCATGCTTTTAGTGTGTGACTGCTTGTCTAAGTGCTCTGCCATCCTGCCCATTCTAGCTGCACGGGCCTCTATTCAATTTTTCACTTCCTTTCATGTGAGAAAGTTGATTCAGCCACCTTTACAATATTCAGTTTAATAGGTCTTATTGCACAGAAATTTTGGGGGGCTGGAGCAAAGAACTTTTTCTCTTAAATTAACGTACCAGCATTATATCTGTGCCATCATAATGTACCCATATGGCTGAGAAACAAGCCGGGAAGAAGCTCCTACTTCTTGTAGGAACCTGCTGTTTCTCATTGTCAGCCTGGCTGACCGGCCCTTGGCCAAGCACAGGCCTGCGCCCGTTTAAAGTCTGATTTTAAATTGTCCACAGTCAGCCCTGCTTTCCCTGTCCATCCCCTCCACAGCTCTGCGACCCAGCCTCAGAACTCACATTGCACCCACCACACCTTTATTTCCCAGACCCATCATGCAGCCAGGACAGCCCCTTTTGCTTTGTCATAGTGAATGATTTCACACCTTTGCTTCACTTCATATGCAATATATTTTTCTTAATCTCATTCTGGCATGAGCGTGAACTGGAGGGTCCCTGTGCCCGCCAAATGGGAGTTGCCACTATCAACACTTGTAACCTGTTGGATGTGCACAGGTTGGCAGGCAGCTTGGAAAGGCTTCATGGCACCACAATTTACTCTTCTATTGATGCAGTTTCTTCTCCAGCCTTGGTTTTTGAGGGTGGTGGATGTCAGGCTGGGTTTGGCTAGCAGCAGCCACTTGGCATAGAAAATGTCATTGTCACATTGGACAACCTCCTAGAGGACCAACATCAGGCAGCATCAAGACGGCCAACATCAAGATATTTGCAGTATCTACTTGAGACTGCAAATTATTTTACAGCATGCAGGGTCAATAATGTTACCTTACTTCACTACAATAAAGAAAGCCAAAGCTGTTGAAGAACTATTTAACTAGAAAGGAGAAACCACAGCGGAGTTTTCCATTTGAAGAATATTGCACATACCCAGAACTTAGCTATATATAGGCAAGTAATTTAATCCACTGATTCCTCACAACAAACCTGGGGTGTTACATATTCTGTTCGAGTAGTTGGCTACGAGCAAGCTCTTTAAGCTCTTTGCAATGTGGAATAAAAATAGGTGCTATGAAACAGGACCTTCATCAAAAACTTGTGATCACAATGCCACCAGTGGTATGTGAGCAAAATCTAGTTTGGAATCATCCCGACAAAAAGAAATTTCTATTACCAACTGAAACCAGTCATCTGTTGTTGAATGGAAATAGCAGTATACAAAGGGGAGAAACACACTCAAGAACTTTAATAGTATCAGGTGAAACCTTTATACATAACTTATGGCCTGTTAACTGTGACCAAATATATAAAAATCACAGTCATGTGCTAGACCCATCTTTCTAGTTTTGCAATCAATGACCCTCACAGATGGCACTCAGTAAAAATCCAGTGACGTTCATTGACAGGTTTATCATAAAATAATGTACAAAGTCCCTGTAGTACCTCTGCAGCCTTCCTCAGAAATGCCATTAATGACTGGAAAGTCCATTATATTGCCCTGTGCAGCCACCTGTATCATGTAGTTCATTTACATGAACTTACAAAATCTTCTTTGGTTGTGCCAGTCTTTGCAGGCTGGGCTGTGCTTGTGATATCAACTTTATTTTTTATAGCTGCATTTTATCTTTTTTTTCCTACAGCTCTGTACAGAATCACAAATTAAAGCATTGTTATTGGTTTTAAGGTCCAGCGCCACACGTTTCCGCTGGAGTCAGTGCTACTACACAGCCCAAGATGAATGGGCCTTAGACAACATCTACATCGGACAGCAGTGTCCCAACATGTGCAGCGGACACGGCTGGTGTGACCACGGTGTTTGCAGGTATAAAACCTTTGCCAGTTCCTCTTAACAATGGTCTTCTTATACTTCAGGTATCCTACTGTTTTGCATCCTTTGGGTTTGGCTAGGTTTGGCAGGGCAGAGGAGAAGGGAGAGAGGGCTGTTGTTCCTACTTTTAGTTGCAACATTCACAGATAAAAGCACTATAGGGAGTTAAACCATTCATGCAACATTAACAGCTGGCTGCTCCACACACCTTTCTGTCCAAGAACCCATAACCTTGCCAGATCCAGGCCTTGGAAGAGCTTTCAGTGACACGGGGCTTCACTGCTACACATGTCCTGCTGGCCCCTCAGGTACTTTGCACGACCAGGGACCAGCTCAGTGCTGGAGCTGTTTTGCTGGTCAGAAGGGCACTAGGGACCAGTTCAGCACTGCTAGGCAGCCACTGTCAGCCTGGGTGCAACACCGAAGGCACAGACTGCTGCCTGCCAATGTCAAACCTTCTGTATACCACAGGGCTTTTTATAAAGAAGAGATAGCTTTTTTATCCAGCTACTCTAGTGCATTTCCAGGATCCTTAAGTAATTGTCAGTGTTGAAGTCTTTAAAAGCATCTTACGTTTACACTTCCTTCCAGGTGTGACTCAGGGTTTCGGGGTACTGAATGTCAGCCTGAAAATCCCCTTCCTTCGACCATCATGTCTGATTTTGAGAACCCAGAAAGCCTGAAGACAGAGTGGCAGGAAATTATTGGGGGAGAGGTTGTCAAGCCTGAGGAAGGCTGCGGGGTCATCTCATCTGGCTCCTCACTCTACTTCAACAAGGTACTAAATGAGGGATAGGAGATTGGGAAAGGCACTTACTGAAGGTTTGAATGGAGCACAATGTGCTTGTATGGCAAAAAAAAGAAGGGGACAGAAAGCTGCGTGTAGTATGAGAAGTGCATTAAACAGCGCAGCTGTGCTCTGCAGGTAAAGAACAAATCAACCAAAAGAGACAGGGAAAGACCCATGCGTTATGCATTCAAGAAATACCAGCTGTAATGGAAGGAAGTAAATTGCCAGTGTGCTGGGAAGTGTGTGCATTCATACTGTCTTAATTGTGCATTTTCTGTTGTAAGACTCAGTGCTTTCTCAGCATCCAGCAGCTCCCAATTTTTTATTCTGTACTCTTCTGGATGAGGCATGGAGATGTTTTTTTCTCTTTCCAGGGGACAAGCGGCTTAATTTGAGATCATAGGATGAAAACCAGTGAAAAAATGACTTTTGGGAAGTGGTTAGCCTGCAGGAGGTTATTCTTTTGTATAACTTGGATGCATTGCAGACAAAAACAATAGAGTAGAAAAGAGATATGGGGAATCCTGATAATTAATATCAATTATAACTACAATAAAAATAAATCTTTCTGACCAGACGTAGGATTATGGGTTGTAATCACAGATTCATTTTTTATTGTCACTCCTTAGATCTAGTACTGGGTTTGGTTTTGTTCTTAATTGAAAGGAAGAGTTTAAATGCAGCTATGTGCTTCTCTTTTAAAGGTTTGATCAAACCGCCACTGCTGTCATGAGAGCCAGATCAGTCCCAGAAGAATAACCCAATATGCAACGCTGTGTAATTGCATGTTGTTTACCTCGTTACAAAAATCTAACCCATGAAATAATTTTCAACACTCCTATATATTCTCACATCCAGCTCCCCTGGAAATGCAGCTCTGCACTGAAAATTTCATAATAGACCAATCAGTACAACTAGCTAATTGTGATAATTGGTTTTTCTTATGTAATTGTCTTCTCTGTTAGATGTTTTTCCTTCTGGCTCAGTTCCTTATGCCAAGTTTCTCCAAAGTAGTTTGCTAAATTAGTATTAACCTGCTATGATCTTTCTTCTGATTTCTGCTAAGGAGGAGTGAAAAACTCATTTAGATATTCTTGGCCCCTTTCTATTGATCTCTAAGGGATAGGTTATCATTCATTTCTTGATTAGTAGCAGTCCGTGTGCCATCAACAGTAGGTGATTTATTTAATTTCTTTTCAGATCTTTTTCAAAGTGCCCAGTGGCTGTGCTGGTAGATAATAAAAGAATATCTTTATAGTTGCTCAATAGTTCTGGATTGTTTTGGGAGCTCATATTCACAGGTTCCATTTTTCTTTTCATTAGCTCAAATAGTCACTTTTTATTTGAATGTCTAAAGTTTACCGCCATAATCAATTACTGCTGCCAGAATTAATGTTGGCTTTGTTCTGCTGACTCTCTTGCTTTTGTTTTACAACTCATTTTAATCAATTGTACATGTGTTTGCAATACAGACCGCTTTCAATTAGCCTCTGCAATTCCTCTGAGGTTTTATGTTGCTTGTCTGTCTGTGATTAACCCTTTGCCAGCCAGAGCTGCTGTGGGCTGTAGATAGGAAAACCCACCTGGGATAGTTTTACAGCCAGAGTTTTATCCGCTGCAGGTCAGTACATTGAGTACTCTCAGCCAGCCAGGACACACCTGACCATGGGGCAGCAAGGGTGTTTGCATCTTTATTATCCATTCCTAGTTTGATTTGGTGATGATGATTTCAAATTCCCATGGGTCTCCAAATGAAGCTGTGATAGCAAAATACCAAGAGATTGTCATTGCCACCTTGGCCAGTAATTAGCTATGTGGAGCTGCACTGGGAAGCTTGGGGCTGCACCCAGGTCTGAACCCATCTCACTCCCTCAGCACCATCTAGGACAGCTTTCCTCAGCTGAGGATAAACCACCAAATAAACAAAAACAGTGGGTATAATTCAAGGCCAGAACATTATGACTGTATCCTAAATGAGCTTCTTGAGGGTCAAAGGATTCTTTACAGGTTTAAGTTGTTGTGTGCAAACTAACCAAGTTTTGAAAACACAAACATTCAGCTTCCAGAATGGATGAAATAGTTGTGTAGAAATTGTGTTGAGAAGTAGCATCATGTGTTCAAATTTAATGATAAGAATTCCTGTGGGATCACACCAGGGTGATTAAGACATAAAGGATGGCCAAGCAGAAAGACAAAAATAATGTCATATTAATACAAAATTCAATGACTTCTGTGCTATGCAATTTTCTATGCAATATTAATCTGTGTTGGACTTTAAATATGTCTATCCTCAGTGAAGGTGTCCTATTTAATACTATTATTTCCCCTCTGTTCTTTGTACTGTAGGCTGGAAAAAGACAGTTGGTAAGCTGGGATTTGGATACAACCTGGGTGGATTTTGTCCAGTTTTACATTCAGATAGGAGGAGACAGTTCTTCATGCAATAAACCAGACAGCAGAGAAGAAGGTGTGCTGCTGCAGTACAGCAATAATGGAGGAATCAACTGGCAGCTACTAGCAGAAATGTATTTCTCTGACTTCAGCAAACCCAGGTATAATTTTGGTCTAAATTAAATCCATACTGCATCAGCTCTTAAAAAAACCCACCCTATTTCTTGATATATAAAAATGTGAATAATATTTACAAGTTATAATGTTTAAAAGCCATCATTATATGTAAACTTTCTTAGGCTGCCACAGTAAACTCCTGCACTAGAAAGGAAAAGTCTAATGAAAGTGGGCCTTACAAAATCTGAAGTACAATGTAAAATCTCTAATCACTCGTCTCCTATGTGAAACATGACTAAAATGCTAATATCTGCAAAATATTAGCAAGCAAATGCAAAACGTGCCCAAAGGAAGTGTAGAACTCTGCCATTTCAGACTCCAGTTTCAGATCTAACGAACATGTCTTAATGTCACATACAACAAAAGCTCCTTTAAAGAAATATTTAAGGAGAAGAAGAAATCACATTCAGCATTTCAAGTTTGCTGGAAGAATGCATTTGTCTGCATGTATTTACATGATTTCTATTACCTGTAGTTCATGTCTTTCAATATGTAAATAACTGTATCTTCCCGTCTTGTCATTTTGCATTGCAATGAACAATGTTTTCAGGAGGACTTCTATAACTCAGAAAACTGTCCTTTTCTAAAGCGATCTCAGCACGTGGAAGTATAAAAGCAGTGAACTTTTGTAGAACAGACTAGATTAGACTGGACCAGACCAGAACAGAACTGAACTGGACAGAACTAAACTGAGCAGAACAGGACAGAACATAATAGAATAGAAATCATTAGTTGGAATGGTTGGAAGAGTCCCACAGTGATCATCTAGTCCAGCGAGATGACCACAAGTTAAAGCATATTGTTAAGGGCATTGTCCAAATGGCACTGACAGGCTTGGGGAACTGATCATCCCTCTGAGGAAACCTGTTTCAGTGTCTGACCACCCTCTCAGTAAAGAAACGCTTCCTAATGTCTAGTCTAAATTTCCTCTGGTGCAGCTTTGAACCATTCCCATACATTCTCTCATTGGATCCTGGGGAGAAGAGACCAGCACCTCCCTCTCCACTTCCCCTCCTCATGAAGCTGTAGAGAGCAATGAGGTCACCCCTCAGCCTCTTTTTCTCCAAACTAGACAAGCCCAAAGAGCTCAGCCACTCCTCATAGGACATGACTTCCCGCCCTTCCACCAGCTTTGTTGTCCTCCTTTGGAAGTAAAAAGGTATCTTCGCATCCTCCTTAAACTGTGGGGCCCAGAACTACCCACAGCACCCAAAGTGAGGCTGTACCAATGCTGAATAGAGTGGGATAATCACCTCTTTTTACCAGCTGTTTCTGCTGCGCGTTGTGCACCCCAGGATGCTTTTTGTCCTCTTGGCTGCCAGGGCACTAGTCTGATTTCGGTAAAGCCTGCTGTTGACCATCTCTCTCAGATCCATTTCTGCAGGGCTGCCCTGCAGCCACTCTTCTTCCAGTTTATGCTTGTGCCTGGCATTACTCCATCCTAGGTACAGAATCCAATATTTTGGCTTCTTAAATTGCATCCCGTTAATCACAGCCCAATGTTCCAATCTGTCTAGACCTGTTTGCGAGAGTTCTTGTCACTCAAGAGAGTCGACAGCACCTCCACATTCGATATCGTCATCAAACTTGCTAATGATGCATTCAAGTTCTGCATCCAGATAGTTGCTTAGTATACTGAGCAGGATTGGCCCTAAAGTTGAACTCTGAGAATCACCAGGTGGGACCAATTGCCAGCCCAATGTAGCCCTATTCACTACAACCCTTTGAGCTCTTCTTTTGAGCCAGTTCTTTATCCAGCTCACCATGAACTCTCTTATCCCACAGCTGGATGACCCGTCCATGAGGATGCTGTGAGGTACAGTATCAAAAAGCTTTACTAAAACCCAGAATAACTTCATCCACTGCCTCCCATTCAACCTCTGGGCAGGTCATTTAGTCTCTACTTTGTCAAACTTACAGGACACATGAAACAAAGAAGCCACATACTGAAACCTTAATCTCTGGACTATCCAATACGTTATTTTTAGACAAAACATTTGCCCCTCTGAGTAATCAAATGTGATGGTCCTTACAGAATATAGCTATGCATATTCATTTTTCTGCTGTTTTAGCTGTGGTCCAGATCTTATTTTCCAATACATAAACTTGGAATCCTCTGGTAAAGAAGGTTCTTTGTAGCCCTGAACAATTCCTCCACTTCTCTCTGCCTAACCAGCAAGTGAATCAGGGTCCATGGTAGAAAATAACAATTAAAAACATAGTATGAAGAAGGAGTACTGAAAGGAATATATGAATAAATGGCTTGGATGAGACTGAGATAGGACTTAACAAGTAACTAATTTTTGTATTTTTAACATAAGTGTGATTAGGTTTGAAACTTCCACTTTCATTTATCATCACTTTTGAAAGGTGTTTCCTTAGTTGAACATAAGGCAAACTATCTGAGAAGACCTGAAGTTCTTTTATGAAGACCCATATAGAAAGGCTGAAATATTTTTATCCACAGCAGGCAACTGCTACATAATCTATTTCATTGTAAGAGAAGGATGCTTTTATCTACAAATAGGACCAACCAGCAGAAGAGAATGAGAAATGAATTTTGCCAGTGTATTTCACTATTACTTGCTGGCACCAGAAGAATGTTAAGATTTGCTGAACATAGATCAGCTGAACAGTTTAATTCAAAGCTGAAGAGTTCAAATCAGTTCCTTATTGTGCTAGGCAATATAGCAATAGAGAGTGAAAAATAGCTATTGTCTTAAAGAGTTTACATTCTCCATAGACAAGAAGAACAAAGAAGGCTTCTTGATATGCTGTGTATAAATAAGTATCCAGATATGTAGAAGATTTCTGAGGACTCCTACTTGTGAGACAGACCCTGGTTCTCCTGTTTCTTTCCCCTGATCAGTGGTATTTCTCCCATTTCTCTACAAACCATGTTCCCTAAAGTTCTGCTGAATTTCTCGTCTTCAGGTTTGTCTATCTGGAGCTGCCAGCTGCAGCCAAGACGCCTTGCACCAGGTTTCGCTGGTGGCAGCCCGTGTTTTCAGGGGAAGGGTATGACCAGTGGGCCATTGATGACATCATCATTTTGTCAGAGAAGCAGAAGCATATCATTCCTGCTGTTAATCCCACTTTACCACAGGTAATTAGCAAAAGCAGGTTGTGAGCATCCACATGAAGCAGGAACCATCCTCTCTGAATAGACACTTGATACAGTAGATGTACAATATATTAGATATGTAAGAACACAATTCTCTTTGAAAATGCTGGTTGTATTTTAAGAATCAGCTGTAGTGTTTGCAGCTGTGTCTCTCTGTGTGGGAATAATTTGGGTTTTATCACAAAACCATCAGGTTCCTAATGTTTGTGACAGAGGATTATAGTTACGTATCTCTTCAAAAAGCCAAGACAAATTTTGGAAAGTACAATTCTTAGAAAATGACAGAAAATACATACTGCCAAATTTGGAAGTTAATTATTTTGGGAAATTTTCTGTAGTCACACTGCAAAGTGATCATACTTGTTGCTTTCCTCTTCATTTCTGACAGAACTTTTATGAAAAGCCAGCATTTGATTACCCTATGAACCAGCTGAGTGTATGGCTAATGTTAGCCAATGAAGGGATGGCCAAAAATGAAAGTTTCTGCTCTGCCACCCCCTCCGCCATGCTCTTTGGTAAATCAGATGGAGATCGATTTGCTGTGACTCGAGATTTAACTCTGAAGCCTGGATATGTCCTGCAGTTCAAGGTATTCCTTAAAAATAAATCCCTGCATGATATCTGTAAAACTTCTCTTAGCCAATACTTGCAAGATGTCACTGGGGCCACAGTTCAAACCAAGGTGATAAATTATACCACTGTGTAAAAAGATGTGAAGAGGACAACTATGGATTCATACAGCATAAAATATGGTGCTTTCCAGAAGGACAGTCAACACCTTAGAGCAGGAGAGCTATTTTTTATCCTTCTGGAGAAGTTGTAAAGCTTGTTGTTCTTCAGCACCTTTCAGAACTGGGCTGAAGTGATTGTCATTGTATTCAAGTCAGTACTAGGAAATGCTACTGCACTGCCAAGGGAGAAAGGATTTAGCCCATCTGGGACTCCGTGACTACAAAAGCTTCAATGTGATTTGTGTGCATTTTTTGTACTTTAAACTATTTAAGGACTTACACGCTTCTCTGTGCTCCAGTGTGGGTTTTCATATAATTTACTTTTATTGTGTCAATGAATATAGGCTCCAATTAGCATTCTTCTTTAAAGGGCATACAAAAATTTTGGTACATCAGAATATGGGCTCCAAAGAAAGTGTATTTGCTTTGACAAGCTCTTGTTTCTGAACCCTAATCAAAATTTTATTGAGTTTATAATGAAATCCCATTGGTGAATTCTGGAGGTTGGTTGCAATGCAACTTTAATGAGCTCACCACAAATACATGGTCCTTACATAATTGGTGGATACAGATGCTGAATAATTTACAAGTGGAATTATTGAAGAGATCAGATGTTTACAGGCAGCTTTCAAATATAATTCCCACAGTTCTATAAATAGGAAAGTTTGTTAGAAATAATGGGATTTGTAAAATAAACTCATTTCATCTAAAAGTTATGCTAATGAGATGCTATACAAACAGGGATTGCAGTACCAGTTTCTGAGTATTGCTTGTACTTTTGTACTTTAAAGTGTCTGAAACTCAAAAATATTTCAATATATAAATACCATTTAGCCTGGAAAAGATGCTGTTTGCCTCTTCACCACTTGACTTCAGTGACTCAGCCTCCATTCTGTAGGTTTGATGATCAACAGCATTTAAAAAATCATTTAGTCTAAAAAATCAGTACTTAAAAATATTTTATACGCCTTCTATGACTGAAAAACTTGGCAATGTAACATAAATGTACAAAATGTAAACAACATGGATCAGGGAACAGTGAGTTCTTTACAAAGTCTGTTATTTAAGACCTGAATTTATAATCCTGTCTTTTTTGGAAAGCTTTTAAACTGGCCTGTGCGCAAATGTGTCAGTCCTATTTGCATGCTTTAATTTTAAACATATGGTTAAATGCTTTCCTGAGTTTGGGAAATTTCCATTTTAAATAGCTGCCTGGAATAATTTTGCATTGATAAACTGAAAGACAGTAATTTGTCAAAATTATTTCATTTTACATGAATAATTTTGGTTTACATTCTACATTGCTGCATTCTACAGCTCAAGTAGGATTTCTGCAATAAAATGATGAAAACTAATATTTTTCTGATAGCTTGAAAAATGAAACTGAAAAGTTCAAATCAGCAGTTGATTTTTGTCTTGGTTACATTCTCATTTCACATTCTAATATGAATTTTTCAACTTCATCTCATTTTTGCTCAGTTCTGGGTGACCAGACCACGGTACCAGCTCCCAGACATTATTCCTGTGAGGCCAATGACAAGGCTGTGGTCAGGGCTCACAGCCCAGGGCAGGGGGCACCTGGGAGTCAGGCTGATCCCCTGGGCACATTGGGTAGGCTGTGGATGCGATGGATCTCAGAGGATACAGCTTTTCCCACTTCTCCTGGGCACATAGGTGCATGTGCTGTTTTCTGGGTTTGGCCTGCTATGCACCAGGACCTTTGAAAAGTTCTTTGCACATTTCGGTGTGCTGAACCCAGCAATCTTAATGAAGGGATAGTAGAAATTTTTACCGAGAAATGTCATGCACATGTAGGAAACAGACTCCAACCATCAGTTGCTGTTTGCCAGCAGGGTTCAAGCAAGTGTTCAGAGCACTAAGCCTCCCAAACCAATACCCAAATTGTTTCTTATTGGTTTGCAGTAAATACTAGTAACAGCTCAGGTTTCTTTAGCTCACATTGGATACTCTGCTTCTTTGCAGCTCAACATCGGTTGCACCAACCAGTACAGCAGCTCTGCTCCTGTTCTGCTTCAGTACTCACACGATGCTGGGCTCTTCTGGTCCCTTGTGAAGGAAGGCTGTTATCCTGCATCACCAGGCATGAAAGGATGTGAGGGAAGCTCCCGGGAACTGAGCGAGCCAACCGTGTATCACACGGGAGACTTTGAGGACTGGACAAGAATTACTATTATTATCCCCAGGTCGCTTGCAGCCAGGTATTGTAAACCAGGGATGCCAGTGGTATGCATGAATTAGCTGCCTCTCATTTGATGCAGCGTTAGGAAGAAGTTGCAAGTTGCAAGATGTGGAGAAAAGTGGCACTAAAAATTGGCAGATCTGGGAAAAATAAATTGCGTTGTCCAAAATAGAGAGAAGCTCACCATTTTAAAGTGACAGAATGGTCTATAAAAGCAAATTGTGAAGCCACAAGGAACCCAGAACATTTTAATTTGACATCAGTATCTTCATCGTGTGCTGTCGGTCTTCACGTGTATCAGTTAGGCCAGAGGCACCAGCAGGAGAGCGTGATAAATCATTTGAATCAAATAATCCATTTGAACAGGATTAATTTTACAGTTACCACTGGGCAAACAAACCCTATGAGCTGCTGCATAATGTAAAGTGTCACTGAAGGCAGCCAGGACAGATGAAGTCAAAGTGGGGAGGAACGATAGGTGTGCTTGACCTCATCACCAAGTTAATACAGACGAGAAGACATCAGACAGTGGAAGACAGAAATAAGCCTTGAAATCAGGAAGCTTTAATCAGTCTTGCTTGGATTTGGTTGAAGTTTCTTGCCCCCTCTCTTGCTGCCTTACCCTGTCAATAAAACTCCCTGCTCTGATTTTCTGCCTGCATGAAGCACTGCCAGCACAGCCAGCAGGCATTCCCCCAAGACCCCAGCCATGCCCCGCTGCCTCCTGTCACTCTTCCTGCAGACAGCTGCTCTAGTGCTGCCCCTGGGTTTCAGCCCCATCCTCCTGCCGCGGGCTTCTCCTCCTCAAGCCCCAGCACAGACTTTGAGTGTGTGGCATATTGTGTAGCAGGGGAACTGGTGCCTTTGCCGCAAGGACTTGAAATAGCAGCGTGTTCCATAACAAGTTTGTCTTTTCTTCAGTAATTAGCCAATAAAAGCAGGTGCCAAATTGCACAGATCTGACACCAGCTGATTTGATTTACCCAAAACAAGCAGAGCAGAATCAATAGTAGCAATCTGTTTGGCATTATGTTCAGTAATGTGATCAGGAATAAGAAGCTGGTGCTAATACATTAAAAATGGAAGCGTTGTGAGTATGATGAGGGTCTCAGAGTATTGAAAACTGAATTTATTGGAGGTCACTTTGGAAATCATGGTTCACAGGTTGTCTGGAGAGCATTCCATTTCATCAGTTGGTATGGAGCACTAACACGATTGATCACTGACCTACCAGATCGCAGTGCATACTAGTAAAAAAGGCAATAGATTTATTGTATTTTAGACAAGGTAGCAAGGAGGTTCATAGTTAATCCATTGGCTTGGCAGTAAGATATTTAATCTTTTTCCGTCTCTGGGGTGCCTCCAAATTGATGCCACTGAAAGTTAAGGACTGAAAAATAATAACTAAAAGTTTTTTTCTTCAACCAATTTCCTATGCAGTGGGTCAGCGGAGTAACTTAAGTGTAGGCCCACCGAAGTCTCTGGAGCAGTTTCAGTTATACAAGTTAAGGGTTAGAGCATTGTTTTCCAGGGATTTCATGTTATCATCCAAGAGTAAAGACTTAGTATTTCTGTCGACAGATTTGGACATTATTTGCCATTATTTTTAGAAAGTGGATGATTCTTCCTGTATCCAAATTACTTGAAGGTTTTTTACTCTAAATTATGCAATCCCGTAATAAACCCTATCACTGCCATTACTGAGTTCCTTTCGTAAGTACTGTAAGAAATGGAGTTCTGGGATTTCAATGCATAATTAGCAATTCAGGTTGAACCAACTTGTGAAAGGCATCTTCAGAGTCATATGTAATCATTCACTCCTGTTGATAAAACCACGTATCTGTTTTTTGAATCACACTCATGGATACAGGCCAGAGAAATAGAGGAAGTCAAAAATGCATCCAAAAACTCTGGGAAAATTATCCTTAAGTGAATTTGCACAAAATGTAGGGTGTCAGAATGTTTTCCAGGCATCCATTTGCATCTTATTTGGGAATGGCTAATTTAGAAGAAGCTTCTTTTAAACAAGGATCAGGAGATACTGAAGCTGGGAATAGTGATACTGTGCCCTTCACTGTTGTTTCTCTACAGTAAGACTCGATTCCGCTGGATCCAGGAGAGCAGCTCCCACAAAAGCGTGCCTCCTTTTGGCTTAGATGGCGTTTACATTTCTGAGCCTTGCCCCAACTACTGCAATGGTCACGGGGACTGCGTCTCAGGGGTCTGCTTCTGTGACCTTGGCTACACAGGTAAGACAACCCTTTTAGGTGGGATCAGAAGCACTGGCTGAATTAAAGCTGTAAATTTAGCATCTTGGTTTTCATCTCCAATATCCCAGAAAAATATCTGGTGACATCAATTTCATGGGCTGCCAGCAAGAATCTTGTCATTTTATTAAATAGAAGTCAGCACAGGCAAAACAGAGCAGTTGAAGGTGGCGGACACCAGTGGTGTTTCTGGCAACCGTAATCTTTGAACATCGCCATCTGTGTGAATGGGAAAGGACTAGCAATAAAAGAGAAAACAAACATTATAAACTAAAAAGTCTGCTTAAAAGCCTTTGGATCATCTTCAAAAGAATTGCTGCTGGTTTTGAGTCCCCTGGCCATCAGATGGCATGGGACCAGGAGGGAACATATGTTCTGACGGGCCCTTCTGTGGAATATTCTGCTCACTTGTGGTTTCAGGGGCTTTTATGCTGTAATACTAAAAACAACCCCAAACCCAATGAAAAGAAACAGTGATTTACATAACCAGTTGCACACTGCATTCTTTCCAACCCTCTACACCAACACAGTGCTAAGCTAACATCTTTTGTTGAATTTAAAATGAAATAAATAGATAGTATTTTTGTTTAAGTAAAGTGCCTTATCAACGTAAAGTGCTTTCGCCTACTGAAATAAGCCATCTTGGAGTTTACAGGAAGAGGGCTTATTCTGCCTAAAGAAACCTGTAAGGCAGGTTTTAAAAAGGTACAACTCTGTCATGAGGGCATTTTCTTAGAAAAGCACAGTACTTTCTCATATGTGAATGCAACAGAACCACTTGCAATGTTCTGTATCTGACCCTTACTCTGTTCAGCACAGTTTCACCAAAGCATCTCCCATATTATCTTTTTTTCTTGAAGCATCGCATGGAACCTGTGTGTCTAATGTGCCTAATCACAGTGAGATGTTCGACAGGTTTGAGAGGAAGCTAAGCCCTCTCTGGTACAAGATAACAGGAGGTCAGGTTGGCACAGGCTGTGGTGTGCTCAGCGATGGAAAATCTCTCTACTTCAATGGACCTGGCAAAAGGGAGGCAAGGACTGTTCCCCTGGACACCACAAATATCAGGTTAATCCTCAGTGTTGCTTCTCACAATTGTCTGTGTATTCATGTTGTCTCCTCTTCCCATTTACAAGTGAGAAGGTGGGAAATGATTAATGGGAAATGGGTAATCACAACCTGTACAAGAAATCTTAAAGGCAGAGAGATTACTTTTTTGTTCTGGTGTACTGTTTCCTTTTCTTGAGAGAGAATATTTAAGTCAGAAACAGTAGAATAGCAGCACTAAAAAGCTATGAACCCTTTATCCTTCTGAACCCTTTATCCTTCTGAGAATATGGTTTGCATTCTACCCTGAATGGGTGCACAGAAGACGTGGTCTTGAGACTGCACAAAACCTAAGCCTCTGCACATAGCCAATCAGAAAAACTACCTTTCCCCTGACTGCACTGAATTGCAGGCATGGCGATGGCAGAGCAATGAGCTGTCATTTACTTGCCAGATGTTGTGAATTAGTCCACTTGTCAGAAGTGTAAATAACCAGAATGTGAATTGTTTCTGTGTAGCCAAGAGGCTAACAAGCCCTCACCTCTCTCCTTGCTACTGCTGAATCCTGCTCCGCTGGTAGCAATTATCCTTTTTCTCTCAAATTGTTGAACTGATTAATGTAATTAGGATAAACAAAGGGCTCTTAATCCTAACCACTGTTTAGCCTGGAGTTTGCTGCTGTTTTGTCCGGTCTCATGAGGGATCCTGCACCTGAAACCTTGCCCATCCTGTAATTATGTCAGTTAGCTTAATAAAAGGTATTTCTCCTGAAAAATACTGCTTGAAGAGAAAGTAATGGCATGATTTGCTGCATTATTTAATTTGTGGGATCAGTCAGCAAAGATGGGACACAAGTTACTGCTACCGCCCTCCAGCTGAGACAAGTGGAGCTCCTCAGGGCAGTGTGGATGCTGCAAGATTGGGGACATCCTTAGCTGCCCGGCACTGAGCAGCACAGCACCAGCTGCCTTTCCTCTGTCCCCTGCATGTCTGACAAATACATGAATTATTTATATAATTATGTAAATTACTTAATAATTAGTTTAATGAATTGTTTGACAAATACGCTTTGGACAAGTACATGTCTGCACTGGAAGGCCTCTTCTGTTCCACTGTCTTTTTAAATCTCATGTTATTAATCCTGTGAAGCATAATACTGAAAGTAACCTCATCATCAGTAAGTCTATATTCAAACAGTATTTCTGAATTATTCCTTCTGTCCTGGAGAAATCTCTGTTACAAAGGAAAAGGATTTTCTTTAGATTCAAGATTACTTTTAATGGCAGACATTTATATTTATAGCTTCCTCTTTTTGTAGAGCTTGAACCATCTTAAAAGCCAGAAGAAGATTTAAAATACTGAGCAATGCTCTTTCTTGACTTTTTTATTCAATCACAACTTCTTTTTTGCACAAGAATATGATCCTTCTGGTGTCTCAAAACTGCCCCAAGAAGGTACATGACCAGAGGGTCCCCTGGTAAGAGCAATTAAGAGCCCTCCTCTGAGCATATGTTCATCATGTGAGCTGCTCTCCTGCTGCACCTGATCATTTTGTTGAAACAAATTATCACTGAATTTCTTTTATAAGCATCACAGTGAGCAGTTTAACTTCCTTGAGCAATTAAAGCTTGAAGCTGCATCCCTGGGCTATTTGCTGGACAGAGCAAACACACTGGTCATTTCAAATACAAATGCAACTAACATCAGTTGTTCAGTTTCTTTAGCCACATGTGTGCTCATGGGTAGTATCCACCTTATGTTGTCTGACCAAAACACAGACTCCTTAGGCTATAGCAATTACCCCAGGCTACTTTTAAGTTCAGAGGACAGAATAGCTGCTTCATAAGGGCCGCGCAACTGATCCTAAAATAGGTGCTAGCAAAGGGCAGTGCTTTGTCTTCTGGAAGCATGTATTTTTTTAATCTTTTATAGGCAATCTGGGTTGTCCATGTAAAACCTAAACATTTGGCTTCAGACACCTTGCTTACAGCAAGCACTTTAATGTTTGACACCACCTGTAACATTAACTGTTTGGGATATTTTTACTATAAACAAAGCAGAAGTCTGTGAGAGTGTGAGGGGTTAACTGAAGGGCCCATACCCTAAAACAGAAACATAATTCCTCAGCCTGGATTTTTTTTCCTGTTACTGGAGCTAAAATTAATGTCACTTGAAAGGGGAGATAAGAGGGAAGCACATTTTTCCATTTTGGTATTACTTTCTGCATTCAGTAATGCCTTGCATAGAATTCAGTTATCTTATTAGGGGTCATCTTAGCCCCTACACAGTTATCTTTTATTTTTGTGGGAGTTTTCTGGTTGGGGGTTTTGGTGACTTGAATAAACAGCAGGAAAAAAATGCCTTGAAAGACATACCATTAGATATGTGGATTGAGGGTTGTGAATAGGAAAGCTCTAACTCCTACAGTAAATTTTTAAGCTTCTTATTTTTCAGGTTAGTAGGGTTTTCCCAGACTTTTTAATATCTCATTTCATTAAATCAAGCATGGAAAATCAAAAAATTGAAAAATACTGCGAGACATTGAAGTTTTATTTTCACTCTGAATTCCTGCAGATCTATCTATCCATATTCCGTATCACCATGCTTCAGCTACACCTTTTCGAGTGTAAAGTGTGAATTTTATGTAAGGAATGTAAAGTTTGTTGTTCTTTTTTGTAAGAAGTACAAAGACCCTTTTCCCCTTCACTCTTCTCTTCCCAGAAGAGAAGGGTGCATGGGAGCTTGGAGATCTCAGTTTGCTCTGCTCCAACGGGATTGAGATGTGCCAGACTGAGGCACATGGCACTGCTCAGGGAAACAGCCCAACAGGGCATCACCAAACTCAGGTGTCATGCTAAGAACATTTTCAACTAAAGCATGCTCCCTGAAACCAATGATCATAAATAAGCAATTGGTATTTAGCATATACATTACATTCTATCATAATCTTGCTTTGCCCTATTGTCTCCTTATTCTTTTATATGATTGACTACACCTTTTTCACAGACTGTGAAAAAATGAAAGCGTTCCATAGCACTAAGAGCTATAAGTGTCAAAATTCATTTCACCCAGACCATTTTTTTCCTTTGCTTCAGAAACCTCCTGGAGTCTCTTCATCCCTTTCCCTTTGCATGGCCCAATACACCTAAGGCACAATTTCACCAGCAGTGTTTTCATCCTCCTGACTAGCAATACAATACCTGAATACATTTTGGTTACTGATGAGCTACTTCCTCCCATTTTGATGGCCGGTCCCTGATGACACTCTCCCACTCTCTGTTCAATGACAGCATTTGCACATGGTGCCTACCTGGCAGCTAGATAAAAACCACAGAATGTATTATTTTTCCAAACAGTGACATCTGGCTTGTTAGCTGACTTGGCTCCCATCTGTGTTAGACTCAGTTGCTAATGACTGTGCAACCATCCCAGAGAGCTGTTCTGGGTCAAATACTTACAGATCAGATGGGCCAATCCCCACTTCTGCAGAAAAAGGGAGTTTTGTTTTTTGTTTTTGCTTTTCACTGATCTTTACATTTGGCAAGCATAAAAGAAAATATCATCATAGGACTGTAAATCTTTTCACCTCTGAGATCACCTGCTACTGCTACTGGTTTATTGCCTGAATACTGTCTCAGACGACAGAGCTGCAGCAAACAATGGGATGTGGCTGGCTAAATAGTATAGTACTGTGCCTATTCTTGAGCTATCTGTGGGGTTATATAATCGACGATACTGATGAGTATATTCTAGCTTGTCCTAGTCCCTGTGGATATACGAAACTTCTCAGACAGGAGGTACTGATTTTAATACAGAACTGGAGTGTGGTTGGGTTTAGAATCAGAAAAGGATTATGACATTGTGTATGCAGCAGTGGGTGAGGGAAATTGGAGTCCTAGCTGCATCATACTGGCTTTGGCTGTAGTCCTGTGGCTTGTTCATGATTTTACTGATGTCACTACAAATTAGGACCAAATCCCCTAAAGCGAAAGGGGTCATCTTTGTGGGGAATAATTTGATTGACAAATTAAGCTTTGTTTCTTCACAAAGTGACACAAAATTTGTGTTTAAAATAAAGAAGTTATCTACAAGCAGTAGAATTAGTGAAGTCTAATTTCCTTTAGATTTGTGCTATTTTTTCCCAAAAAAACCCGTGTTTGGCAATAACCCCATCTCACTATGTGCTCCATGAGGACACCCTCAGCACAAGGGACAAACCGTTGCTTCTGAAAACCATCACTTCAGTGAGTACTTCAGTAGTTATAACAAAACAGGCAGGTATCATCCTAAGTCAAAAACTGTCTAGGAAGCAAGAGGTAGAATGGCATCACCAACTTTCAGCATGTGAAAGTTCATCGTGGGGATGAGTCCCAGTTCCCTTCTCTGTTCAGGTTCTGGATTGGGGGCTCAATTCAAACAACCTGTGAAGAAGGCACGGGTGAGGGGCGATGCCATTCTTAGTCATCTCAGTGCTCTTTACATTAGTTATGATCAGACAAGACTCAGATGAATTTTGAAGGCATGCAAGGAAATTTGTTGAGTAAGCAGCAGGACATTAATTGAAATGAATTGCTATTATAGAGCACATCTAAGAGGAAATATGAACTGCTCTAATACTACAGTCACAATTAAAATTATCAGTTCAGCAAGGATACCAGGGAATCACTGCAGACTGGGGGGGGGGGGGGGAACAAGCAATATTTTGGAGCACAAGGATGGGATAATTATTCATTCAAATATAGATAAATAGGGATGTCCCAGGTTAATCCAAAGTTCTGACAGTAAAGACAGTGATACTGTTTCAAATGGATGCTGTGGCTTTAGAAGAGTTGCAGAAAAATGGTTAGGTGAAAAATCAAAGACATGGAAAAACTTTCATGCAGAGACAGATGAAAAGGTTGCCGTGGTTTTCAGTAGAAATGACTAAGAGAACTTAGGGATGGTAAAAACACTGGCAACAAGGAAGGCTGAAAAAAGGCAGATCAGGAACAGGGTTTTACCTGTCTTATGACATGAGAACAAGGGAATATTCAATTAAATCAAAACGTATAGATATGTTCAAAATCAAAGGGTCTACTTCACAAAAATGTCCCATGAATGCTTTTCATTGAAAACTGTTTGCATCAAGAATTTAAGGACCAAAAAGGAATTGGTGATTTAGCAAAGATACAATAATTTAATTGGAACTAATACTATATTTTAAAGCTTAAACCAATTTCTAGTTACAGGAGTTTAAGGTAAGATCTGATGTAAGGAGCAGATTTGCCTGCTTTGGAGATTTTGTGTCTGTGTGAAAGAAGGAGCTTCCAAATTCTTCCACTCACAGTCCAGCACGGGTTCAATAAACCACATCACCTTCTTCTGTCTTGAGTCCTCCACTGTTTATTATAACCAAGCTTGATTTGACTGGGTACATTGCTTCATCAATAACCCTGGAATAATGACCTAACTGAAAATGCCACATTAGTTAAGGGAGCAGAGTTATCCTGACTGATTTTTGTGCTATCAGAAGACAATTACACCTCACTTCTACTCTGTTTTTTTTGGTTTTTGTTTTTTTAACAGGCTAGTTCAGTTTTATGTACAGATTGGAAGCAAGGCTGTTGGTAACTCCTGCAGCAGACCAAGAGCCAGAAATGAAGGTAAAGCCTCATTTCTTTATAATAAACTTTTTGTGTTTTGGGCCTTTTACAGTGTTTTTGCCTTTTACTGCCTTTACAAAATCAAAAAGATTGTTTTATTTTTAACATTGATTACCTCTTCAGGTTTTATAAATGTTGAAAAAACAATTTACTTTTGTTCCACATTTGTATTTGCACTTATTTCCACCAAACCTAATGGTGTTCTATCTGTAGGAATAACTGATGGCTTAAGAAAGATAACATTTATAAAGTGAAGTGTAATAGCTCTTATTAGACTAGTTGATAGTGTTGGAAAACAGGCAAACCTACAAGTACACAGGACTTTCTTCAGGTCTGAAAGAAAAGAAATAAAATTTAATTTCAGAATAAAGAGGGCAAACTCCATGGCTGACCTGAAGAGGAGTTGTGTGCTGGAAAACTGGCTTAGCTTCTCAGCTACACCAGTGTGTCTAATAAAAGGTTGTTTTCCAACCAGAGCTCATGCATGGTTTACCTGAAATGCAAAATTATAAAGCTCCAGCTGAAAATGTATGTAGTCTAAAGAAATTAATCTCTCTCAGCTGCTTCCTCTCTTATTTTACCCACACACTTAATTATGGGGGCAGGGAGCTGATATCTGTGCTTGGGAAAGATCAGCCGAGTTCTGGAAGCAGATTCCCCATTTAAGTGGTCTAGTTCATGAAGACAGACCACTGACATCTGTTAGATGAGAAAACTGAACTTTCCTGTCAGTATTAATTATTTAACATCCGTGGAGTCTTTCCTGATATATGATATTTACATTGATACTGACTCACAACTGTCATCTTTCAGCACAGATTACACTGAGGGTTTGATTCTCATTTGCACACCACTGTAAGACACAAGAAGATCCACGATCTTTGAACACACTCTAGTATAAAAGAGTTTTCAGAGAAGAAATATACATCAGTGCTCTTTCTTGTATCCCCTTTGATGAGCACATAAATGACTTCGCAAATCTGCTGTGTCCTAGTATTTGCCATGCTGTGTGTTACATACAGAGGCTATCTTAAACTATCCAAATATTGTGATAATAAACTTTTAAGGATGCTGAGAGCTTGCATGCATTGCATGAGCATTGTGAACCACCCATATTGGAAGCCAAACTATCAGAACTACAACCTAGTATCCCACATTAACTGTCAGGATACCAGACATGAAATAAATACTGACTACATGAAGAAAGATATATTATTCCTATCGTTTTTGTGGTTCAATCATTAGTTTCACTAAGGTTGTAAAGGATTTGATCCTTTGAGTTTGGTGAAAACAAGCAAGATGATGTGTGATACCTGGTGAGCCCGTGTCATCTTTGCAGTAGGACTTCATCCACAAAATGCTCCTGGACCACAGGATGCCAAAAGTCACAGGTGCTGGATGGAGGTTGGCAGCTCCCGCGTGCAGGCTGAAGAGTTGCCCCAATTTCCTCTGTACAATCAGATTAACTGCCTTTCTCAACTTTAAAATATAGGGCTTGTTGTTCAATACACAAATGACAACGGCATCACCTGGCATTTGCTGCGAGAGCTGGACTTCATGGCATACCTGGAACCCCAAGTCATTTCGATAGACTTACCTCGGGAGGCCAAAACCCCTGCCACCGCTTTCCGCTGGTGGCAGCCACAACACGGTAAGCAGTACCATCCTAAAAATGTATTAAGCAGCTTTACACAACCTGCATGTCAATGTTTCACAGTATGGACATGTTCTGCAGAAACCTAGACTCAGGTGATGAACGGTTGAGTGCTGTAGGAGCATATTCAGTCTTTCCTCACACTGCAGACGTGATTTTCTTTATAGCACAAAGCAGACCAGTGCGCTTAAGAGTAAAATTGTTTAAGACCTAAGTTTAAACCAAAGATGCTGAGAGATAACAGAGGGGAAAGAAAAATTATATTATACACATAAGCCTAAATAAGATTAGAGGATTTACCCAAATATAGAATGACCTGAGATGCAAAATGGCATACCCATTTTATCTCATTTTTTCTCTATTTTGGAAGAGGAAGCATAACTTGGCCTTGAATCTGCCTACCTGGTGGCTCCCATCTCACTATTTTACTATCTCTATACTCCAGAACCCCTGCATCCCCTGCTGTTTCGGTGTACCAGCACCCTCCTCCCCTGCCTTCTGCTGCACCTCCAAAGCTCACTCAGCCACTTCCCACATAGAATCATAGAACCATAGAACCATAGAACAGTTGGGGTTGGAAAGGACCTTCAGATCATCTAGTTTCAACTCCCCTGCCATGGGCAGGGGCACCTCACACTAAACCAAGCCACCCAAGGCTCTGTCCAACCTGGCCCTGAACACCACCAGTAATGGAGCATTCACAACTTCCCTGGGCAACCCATTCCAGTGCCTCACCACCCTTACAGTAACAAACTTCCTCCTTATATCCAGTCTAAACTTCCCCTGTTTAAGTTTTAACCTATTACCCCTTGTCCTATCACTACAGTCCCTAACGAAGAGTCCCAAATTTGCTCCCTCACAAGCCATGCTCTTTCCTTCTGCCTGGAATTACCCAGTCTCTGCTCAGTGCCACCTGGGTGGGACTTGTGCCCCCTGCTGCAGCAAAGGGCTCAGGCCATAAATTCACCTGCAAGCCTGGCCAGGCCATGTGGAGAAGCTCAGACATCCATCGAGACCTCTTCAGCTGAAAGTAAAACCCTGGTGCTAACTGATACCTACAGCCACTGTGAGAGCTTCCATCTTGTGTGGGAGCACATTACTGCTATTAAAAGTGTCGTGATTAAAAGTCTTGCCTTATATAAGGTGATATTCAGAAATAGGGCACAGTACATTTTAACAGCAATTCCCTGTTGAGAAAAGTGTACAGCTTACATTCACCTAATTATGATATGCAGCTTCTTGGACATAATTTGTCACTTTGATGGTTGTTTTTTATTCATACATTTTCTTACAATGTATGTGCTGGAGTTAATTATCCTCTCTTACCAGGAGAGTAGGAGAGGTAAGAAGGATGTGATTTAGTTAAGAATCCAATTCATTAATGGAAAAATGCTGATTAGCAATGGGTGCACCACAGACCATCATCCCATCACGATCATTTGCACTGGTGAGCGGTGTGATGTCAGACCTGCTGCTCTCTAACTGTGTCCTGCCTGTGGCCGCCTGTTCTGGGGACACCTTGTTGACATCTGTCCTTGCTGAAAGCAGTCACTCAAAGACCACCTGATTGCAGTCCTTTAGCTCCCAGTAAGAGAGAAAGTTTACGACTGGAGGTTGAAATACCTGCATCTATACCAGCGCTCATAGGTGACAACCACTCCTCATTACAGATATTAGCTCCTTCATGGACTGTCCTCTGTCTGCCGTAACTCAGTGCAGAGTGGCCCCATCAGCCCACGTTCCTCATAGTAGCAAGACAGAATTCCAGGCACATTGATGCAAGCCCACAAATTGTTGTCAAGACTTTCTTCTGCTCCTGTGAGGGCAATGGTCGTACAGTACAATGGTATTTTCAGCATGGCACGACAAAGGTGAATTGAACTGAAGGGAGAAAACGGCTGGAGATGTGTCCCTGCCCATGGCAGGGGGGTTGGAACTAGATGATCTTAAGGTCCTTTCCAACCCTAACTATTCTATGATACTATGATGGTGAACTGAGGTGCCTGTAGGCTGGACAGCAAGAGAAGAGAGGTTTCCAGGAAGGAGAAGAGCACTTCTATGAATATCATTTGTATTAAGAGCCTTGTGCGTTTTCTTTTATGTACTATCCTTTTCCATACAAAAGGTACTTTGGGAATTAGACAGAGGCCTTTCCACCTTGGCTGTGAGGAATGTCAGGAAGGTTGTGACCCATAAAATGAAAATCCTCAATCTAGGGGCTATGGGAGTGTCTATGGAAACACAGGGAGAGCATATGATGATGATGAAGGCACTGAAGTTTGAGAAATGAAAAGGGAAATACCTGTATTTATCCAAAATAGAAAGATACTCTAGAGTTCAGATTCCTCCTGAGCAATGTTCTAGTCTTGTTTAACAGTGCTAAATCTATGTGACTGAGCATGAACACAGCATATGGGCATGAAAAATAACTTACAGGGACTCCACTAACCTGGCTGCTCTGCTTTTTATAGGGAAGCATTCAGCCCAGTGGGCTTTGGACGATGTCCTTATAGGGATGAATGACAGCTCTCAGACTGGGTTCCAGGATAAATTTGATGGAACTGTGGATTTAAAAGCAAGCTGGTACAGAATACAAGGAGGTCAAGTAGACATTGACTGCCTGTCTATGGATACAGCTCTGATGTTCAGCGAAAACACTGGTATGTGGCACCAAACATCGCTAGGTTTGTGTGACTCTGGTTTATAAATTATATGTGAGTCAAGTTTTCATAGAATGGGAGGTACAGACAAATCCAGGTGTAAAGAAATGCACAGGGAAGAGAAGGCTGACAAAATGGTGAAAATACAGATACCATATCTGTATGGTATTTTTTCCATATGGTATATGGAAAATACAGATACCATATCTGTATTTTCCATATACCATATGGAATATCCACATACTGTATCTGAGGGACACTACTGAAAACATGCATAAGGTGTATTCTTTTCATTGTTTTCTCTCTTTACTTAGGAAAACCTCGTTATGCTGAGACTTGGGACTTCCATGTATCTGCCTCCACATTCTTGCAGTTTGAGCTGAGCATGGGTTGCAGCAAGCCATACAGCAATTCCCATAATATTCACCTGCAGTATTCTTTAAACAACGGGAGAGACTGGCACCTGGTGACAGAGGAATGTGTCCCTCCAACCATCGGCTGTCAGCACTACACCGAGAGCTCCATCTACACTTCAGAAAGATTCCAAAACTGGAAGAGAATAACAGTCTACCTCCCACCTTCAACCAAGTGAGCACGGCTCTTCTGGCTGTTTAACATGATAAAAATTTTGCTGATCTAATCTGAGCAAACAACTCCCAGCTTGGGAATTTTCTTCATGTCTTTTTAATTGTTAAATGTGTGCTGTCACACCATTGGAATTTTAAATTTAACTTCAAAATATTTCATCAGATATAATCTGAACTGCAGGAACTTAAGGAAGGAACAACTTTGGATAAGTGAATTCTGAAGTCTTGCCTATAATCTGTGATTGCAAGAATGGGAATGCTAAACCAAGCTTTTCTAACATTTACCCAGGAAGAAGAAAAAATTAATGCCCTGACCCTTGCATTCATATAAACATATTTTCTGTCACTGAATGTAAGTTGTCGTCCAATATCTAGGTGCACTAATCATGGCATTCAGCAGATCAAAACCCATGTTACTGGATGTGCCACTTCCATGTTTTTGACCAGGAAGACAGTTCTGCTTGCCTCCTAGGGATATCACATGGTTTTAAATGGATGTGGCAGATATGTTGGAATCCATCTCTCTGAATAAAACCATGCTCTAGTTTACAAATAATAGATGGTGATATTGCTTAACATTATTCTCAATAGTTCTGTGATTCTTAAAGCACTCTATGACCAGCAAGAGTCGCAGCAATGTTCTTCCTCAATTTTCACTTTGGGCACCTTCCTTTAGAGTCTACTGCAATCTTACCTACAGAAATTGAAACTTCCAGTTGAAACTGGAATATGAATCTTTTCTAAATACAAGGAGTCACATTTATTAATATTCTTTTCTTCTCCTAAAGTCTATGAGATTTTCTTTATTAATTAGCACTACGTGGAGCATACATTTTGAAGCCTGAAGTACATTCACTCTTTTTCCAGCTCTCCCAGAACACGATTCAGATGGATTCAGTACAACTATGCTTCTGGTGTTGATTCTTGGGCTATTGATAATGTGGTCCTGGCTAAAGGGTGTCCCTGGATGTGCTCAGGCCATGGCATCTGTGATGCAGGTCGTTGTGTGTAAGTAGCAACCTCCTTAACCTGCTTCATAGAAAGGATGTTGTTTTATCTAGGCCAGATGGATAACACCTTTTCCTCCCGATTTGTTGCTAGGTGTGACAGAGGCTTTGGTGGTCCGTACTGTGTCCCTGTCATTCCACTGCCGTCTGTCCTGAAGGATGATTTCAATGGTAACTTGCATCCAGACCTTTGGCCTGAGGTCTACGGTGCTGAGAGGGGAAACCTGAATGGTGACACCATCAAGTCTGGAACAGCTCTCATTTTTAAAGGGGTCAGAGATTGCTTACATTGAAAACATGAATAAAACCCAGTAGAGTTAAAACCAGAAAGTAATTTTTTTGTTGTCTGCCCCCCATATGTTTATGTCAGAGTCTTTAGGCTCGAATTTGACATTTTAATTTCTCTTGTCTTTTCCTGCCCTAAATTTGCACCACATTTGTCACAGTTGGTTTTTATGAACAAATGGGTTTGTTGGCCATTACTTTTATTTATGGCATAAATTTCTCCTTAACCACCAAAGGAAAAGAATGAAACTCTGCGGCTGAGATTCCTGAGGCCAAGTGAGTGATTTGGAAATACAGTACACATCACAGTCGATTAGGTTTGTGTCTTGAAATCCCCCAATTGGCTTCTGAGTAGCTCGAATAATACAAACTATTCTGTAGTCTATGTAATCGAAGTTTACATAATTAGTAATTAGCCTGTGTTTTACTTAATTCTATCATTTTGAAGTTTTCTAGGTCTTTAAGGATTTTTTGTTAATTACAGGTTAAAAAAGGACAGGAAATGTAACATTTTCTGATCTACTCAGTTCTTCAACAAAACACATCATAGAAAGACTTTTGTTCACATAACACAAATTTTAAGCTCACACAACTCTTCCTTTGACACTGTGAATTCAAGCACTCCCAAAAAGAAAGGTTTAATAAAGTTTAGTGTAGAAATTAATTCTTCAGAAATATTTCTTTGCAAAAGATTGACTTCAGATCAGCCTCTTTTAAATCATCATTTAAATCACAAATCACAGGATGTGAATTGTCTAAAACCTGGCTTGGTTATTCCTGCAGGTTGGTTGTTCCCTGTGGGAATGGGTCTGAGGAAGAGGCAAGCTCTGAGAGGTGGTTTGGCAGATCTCTGCAAAACAGGGACTGGCTCTGGCCCCAGGATCCACTCAATATTGAGCTCATCTGTAGAGGTGGACAGGGCCTTAGGGGTCACTATGAGGTTTCCTGTCTGCTCCCTTTCTTTATTGCTCTAAGTCAAGAGGTTGCACCATAACAGGATATTTTTCAAGGGGGCAGAAAAGAGGTGTTAGGGAGGAATCTTCCTGCCTGGAAATGAGGATACTTGGCTACCATACAATTTGCTAAAAAAACGAGTATACTAGCTTGGACTCAATGTTTGAGTAAGTCAGTGCTTGCAGATCAGATCACATCCCAGTGATTCAGAGCATGAACTGAATAAGCTGTACCTGTGTCTGTACCTTAAAGTGTACCTGTGCCTCTGGTGGTGACACACACCCATATCTAGCTCTTTCCATTACTATGGCTCACATTGCCAAGGCTGTCACTGTCCCTGTTTTCTGCTTAGGAGAAGTTTCTCCCTCTCTCACTGCCAACAGCAGTCAGTTACAGACAACATCCAGACAATAGTAAGATGCAGAACATCTTCAGTACAGGAACTGAGATTCACTCTATGTTTTCTGTATTTGCAGGAAGGACTGAGAATGCTTGTTTCGAGAGATCTAGATTGCACTAATACCATGTACATCCAGTTTTCATTTAAATTTATTGCCAAAGGTAAGATCACTGTTGATTTCCTATCACTTCTCCTGCTTTATTCAGAAAAGAATATGGATTTACATTTTCAACATCAGTGTTGAACATCAGTTTTTGACAAATAATATGGGAACTTGCTTGAGATTCTGCATCATCCCTACCTTGCTACCAGCCTGCCTGATCATCTACGCAGTTCCTAAGGAAAAAGTAAACTGTGGTAGTGTCAAAAACACCACAGCTAGTACAGTGTTAGAGCGGAAGAGAAATAAAATAGCACAAGTTTTTTTAGAGATTTTGCACTATGTTGAAAAAAAAATTAATATAGCAGGTTAAGTCATAGAAGTGCCTTAAGTAAATCAGAGACCGATAAGGAACTACAGGGGGTTTCCTTTTCAAGCTTCAGTCCACTGCATTAAAAGCTCTTACCATTTGACTTCCTTAGGTATCTTAGAGATAGAATCATAGAATCATAGAATAGTTAGGGTTGGAAAGGACCTTAAGATCATCTAGTTCTAATCCCTTTGACATAGGCAGGGGCACCTCACACTAAACCATGTCACCCAAGGCTCCGTCCAACCTGGCCTTGAACACTGCCAGCGATGGAGCATTCACAACTTCCCTGGGCAAGCCATTCCAGTGCATCACCACCCTCACAGTAAAGAATTTCTTCCTTATAACAAATCTAAATTCCCCTGTTTAAGTTTGAACCTGCTATCCCTTGTCCTGTCACTACAGTCCCTAATGAAGAGTCCCTCCCAGCATCCTTATAGCCTCTTCAGATACTGGAAGGCTGCTATGAGGTCTCCACACAGCCTTCTCTTCTCCAGGCTGAACAGACCCAACTTTCTCATCCTATCTTCATACAGGAGGTGCTCCAGTCCCCTGATCAACCTCATTGCCCTCCTCTGCACTTGATCCAACAGTTCCATGTCCTTTTTATGGTGAGGACACCAGAACTGCGCACAATACTTCAAAGGAGGTCTCAGGAGAGGGGCAGGATCACCTCCTTCCACCTGCTGCTCACGCTCCTTTTGATTTATCCCATGATACAGTTGGTTTTCTGGGCTGAAAGCACACACTGCCAGCTCATATTAAGTTTCTCATTCACCAGCATCCTCAAGTCCTTCTCCACTGGGCTGCTCTGAATCTTTTCTCTGCCCAACCTGTAGCTGTGCCTGGGATTGCTCTCACCCAGGTGTAGGACCTTGCGCTTGACATGCTTAAACTTCATCAGGTTGGCATCAGCCCACCTCACAAGCCTGCCTAGGTCCCTCTGGATGGCATTCCTTCACTCCAGCGTATCAAGTAAACCATACAGCTTGGTGTCATGGTCAAACTTCCTGAGGGCACAGACAATTTCACTGTCCATGTCACCGACAAAGATGTTGAAAAAGACCAGTCCCAACACCAGTCTCTGAGGGACAGCACTCGTTTCCAGTCTCCATCTGGGTATTGAGTCATTGAGCACAACTCTTTGCGTGTGGCCATACAGCCAGCTCTTTATCCACTGAGTTGTCCACCTATCAAATTGATGTCTCTCCAACTTAGAGACAAGGATGTCGTGTGGGGCAGTGTCAAACACCTTGCTCAAGTCCAGGTAGATGACATCAACTGCTCTACTCTTGGCCATCAGTTCTGTAGCCCCATCATAGAAGACTACTGTCGTGGTTTAAGCCATAAATCAGCCACGCAGTTTGTTCACTCACTTCCCCTTTTTTTTCTTCCCTCTGCTCCTGGAAGGATGGGAAGGAGAATCGAAAGAATGCAACTCCCACAGGTTGAGATAAGAACATTTTAATAACTAAGGTATAACACA
>JANRGW010039476.1:0-26663 GCA_024733675.1 Psilopsiagon aymara | reverse complement strand
GGCCCCCTTCAGATACTGGAAGGCTGCTATGAGGTCTCCACACAGCCTTCTCTTCTCCAGGCTGAACAGCCCCAACTGTACAGGGCACAGAGGTGAGACTGACTGCTTCTTTCTTCTGAATATTTTCAGAAAAAATGATGGGTTTCCACTACTGAAGTCCAGTGTCTGGTAACATCTTCTCACATAAGATATGACTTGTTCATAAATGGGAATAGAAGGGTGCATATCCCCCACGCATTATGAATAAACAATGCATTCCATCGAACTCTTGCCAGTCTACCTCATTTCTTACTTCACTCAGTAATAACCCCTTAATTTTATGTATTATTTTCATACTACATGGAGGCTCCTCTACCATGACATACAGGCAATATGAAAGAGAATTTTTAATTCATAGAATAGATCACACTCCTGCACATGTGAGTTTACCACTTTGATTCAAACTTCAGATTGTTTTAGGAATGAAACTATTTTTTAAATTGTCTGCCTCAGAACTGAGAACATTTTTAAAGAATATGTCTGTCAGCTCTTATGAAATGTTTAGATCAGAACTGTCAAATATAACTAAAAGCACAATAGTTAAAAGTCTTTCTTCATTGTTCCACAGTCTTTATCATTTATAGGTCAAAGCAGGTTTGATTAAGAGTATTTGCTTTCACGTAAGAAAATGTGGAATTCCAACCTTGCCAGGTAGCTATCTTTCAGTGAAAAGATTAAAAAAATACCATTTGCTTTTCTTCCCCCCTCTTTGTTTTGGTTAGAGACTTTCTGTGGTTATAAAGTCTGCATAGTGGTTTACAGATAGTAAATAAAAGTAGTTGTTATCATCTTTGCTTTTGACAAATGAAAGCTGAAGGACTCTACAATCCTACTCTCCCTCTCCTTCTATAAGATAAGTGGCACAATACTGCCTACTTTGGCATTTCCAGCTTAAAATTATATTGCATTTTTAAAACTATTTATCAGAAAGAATTCTCAAAGGAAGACAGGCTGGTAGTATGGCTCTGTTATCAGCAGTCTCTGAATGCTGAAAAGTTAGAATCATAGAACCACAGTATCATCTAGGTTGGAAAAGACCTTTAAGATCATTGAAGCATGTACTTGGTGTATACACAATACACTTTCTTTTATATCTCTATGCCCTCCCCCTCCACCTGCAAAAGGGAGACATACTACTAAGACAATATCAAGAGGGCTGGTTCCTTTCTCAAACTGCATAAAGTCAGCACCTGCATCATAGAATTGCAAAAAGAATTAGGCTGGAAAGGACTTCTGAAGATGTGTTGTTGAGGCTTCTGCTCAAAGCAGGATTATCTTGGTCAAAACTGACGAGGATAGTTTTTCCAAAAGGTTAGGCCAAACTGTCAGAATTGCACATATCCCTTTAAAAATAATCTGAATGCATGTGTTAAAAGGGAGATGTGCATTTTTAAGAGTTGAACAGTCAAGAACATGAGCATGAGCTCCTGGAGAAGCCTTAAAACATCTCCACCTTTATCCACGTGTGTAATAATGTTCAAAAGACATTTGTAAATGCATTCATTAGCAAAGTACTCAGATTTATTAGAAGTTCAAAACCTGTTAGACCGTGCTGTACTGATGCAGCAGGCTTAGGGGCTTATAAATTGTGCAAAGAAAGTTTCAAAAACAATTTTAAAAAATATAAGGAAACAACTTAAAATGCAGAATATAGAGTACTTGAATTTTAAAGCCATGTAGCTGAAGTCTTAATGAAAAGCCGGTATTGAATTTGACACATTTTGGATGCAAACCATCCAGTGTTACATTTAGAGCACTCTTGTTTCATAATAAAGCAAGCAACAATTAGCAAGCAATTAAGCAAATTGCCCATAATTATGCCATTGCTGAGCTATTTTTCATATTTTCACAACACAGCACATATATGAATACATGGCTTGCAGTGCCAATGCTATTCTGTCAGCATCCAGAAGTACCTCTCATTTACTGAAGCGTTTCATATTAAACAGCTCCCATTGCACTTTCAGTGCTCCATGCTCAGCAGGAACCCACCAGAATGATGAAGATGACAACCTTATACCACTCATCTCAGCCAATAGTTCCTAAGGAATGGGTCATGTCCCCCCCATTTTTTGCCCATGTGTATTTACTAAATGTGGTACTAAATCTAAGCAGGAATTCAAGCGTAATACAGGGAAATTATAGTCTAGAATTACCCTGGTGAACAGAAGTGGCCACTTGGGTAACATCATTTAGTAGTCTCCACTGTATGAGTAGAACAGAAATTACATTAACAATAAAAAAGTGAAGGGAGAATAGTTGTTAGTATAAACTGAGTTATTTTAATAAGGTCAGGAGGAAGAAGCTTGAATGTAAAAACCCTAAATAACTGCTGCTATAACATACTCAACTTTTTTTGGTTTAAAAATAAAATGCCTTGGGAGAAGTTTCCTATGAGTATTTTTTTTTTCCTGTATATGTCTTCATAAATTAAAAACCTACAAGGTTTACGTAAGTTCTAGCCTTGGAACCTTTTTATTCCAAGGACAAGTACGACACACCAGTTCCTTTAGGTTTCAGCTGTGTGTACAGAACTTGCCCTGCTTGTGAGAAATCATACTCAGAGGAAGATTGACCCTCCAGAGGTTCTAACCGAGGAATCAACAGGAAATGCAGGAAATCACACATTTTCATGTGATACCCGGTGCAACCTAGAAGGCCAAGGTATTGTAAAAGAATAAGTTCTGTTTGCATTCCAGCGAACACAGTTTATATCCTAACAAACAACCATGGTTTTAATTTGCATTTAATCCTAAAAAGTGCCATGAGTTAGGCTTATTATAAAATCCCAGCAGCATGAGGTGTGATTATTTTGCACCTGTCTTCAGTTAGTCAAGCAAACATTATCAAAGACGGCTGGAGAACTTTGGTGAGGAAGACAGGGAATGGAGGAAGTATCAGGGCAAGAGACAGCATATGGTAATTCCTGCATAACTAACTATGCCTGTGAAGTCAATCTTTCCCTCACAAATAATAAAATAAATAAAGCACATTAATCTTTCATTAAGTCATCTCTTATTGTTTTTCTGACTAGAATTTCAATCTTGTATTAATCAAAACCAAGAAATGGCCTAAAAGCAATGGTCCCATAAAAAGTTCAGCTCCGGTAATCGCAGATTTCTACAGGAAGATAACTCAAAAAACAACCCCAAAACCCAAAACCACCGCAAGCCCCCAAACCTCCTGCAACTTCTTCTGTTTCAGCTTAATGAACACGTGACGGTGCTGTAGATACAGGGCACTCACCCTTATTGCTTCAACAGTCCATTTATATTCAACTTTAATGTCCATTTTTTTGCTAATTATGGTAAAACAAACGTGGCAGTTGTCAAAGGATACATGCTTCTTGACCTATGAAGTATATACTGAGTTATCAATGAGAATTCTAACCATGACTTGTAAAGTATAATGACCATCCAAAATGAGTAGCCTAAAATCTAGTATACTGATTACTGGTCGTACAACGTGCTTTATTTAATATTTAATTAACTGCTTCACATTTGTACTAAAACTTCTTAATTATTAATACATAGTTCATTATTTAACACAGAATATAAATTCAAATTCAAATCAATTAAACAAGGTGAAACTACATAATGAAAAACGGTTTCTTCTCCAGCAATAACCTTCAACCTGTAAACACAGTAAGGAGTGACATTTGCATTTCTTCCCCTGCACCCAAGAAGACTATGCATTTTAGGTGACATATATTAAGCTCTCTATTGATGCAAAGTTTCTGTAATAAACCAAATACCCTACAAAAATATGCTGGATGAAAAAGAACTTCAGCTGTCACTTTTCAGCACTTCTCAGAGAGAAGGTGCCTGGAAGATGAAACATTTTCAATGAGTTTTCAGAACACTGGTACCACAGCAAACTTTCTTTACTGATTTGTAAAACTTTATATTAAGCCTTTCACGATCCAGCTCTTATTTGCATTGCAGTCAGGGAAACAAGAGTCTGTAGAAAGTTGTAGGTACCTGGCAATTATCACCCTGGAATGACTATAATATCTTCACCTTAAAGTGGTGGGCTCACTGCAGCCAGCATTTAAACACCGCACAGCTGCTCACTCAGTCTGACCTCCTCAAAAGAATTGAGAGCACTGACAATGTTTTACCTTTTCTGGAAAACGAGCTGTTCTTGTCAATGCTACCTGTCACAGTGACCAGGAAAATGAGAAGATGTAGTAATGGTAGTGTATCTGCAAGCATTACTAAAGAGTTTGAAGCAGTAAGTATAACACTACTTTCACTAAATACTCCAATACGATGATGTTTCTAAAACCTTATTTCTCACACTATTTTTGTGCTTACTTAAATATCCTTAAACACTACTTGAATTGTGAGATACAGGAGGTCATGAAGAATAATATATCTCAGATGAACTTCTAGAGATCATTTTTTATTAAGCATTTAAAATTTACTCTCAAACAAGCAAGTGGAAGTCATCCCTTCACAGCAGGCAAACAGCTTTTCTGTACCTGCAGCTTCTTTGGGAATTAACACTCT
Source organism: Psilopsiagon aymara (assembly GCA_024733675.1). Taxonomy (NCBI): domain Eukaryota; kingdom Metazoa; phylum Chordata; class Aves; order Psittaciformes; family Psittacidae; genus Psilopsiagon; species Psilopsiagon aymara. The sequence continues at coordinate 22,113 of JANRGW010039476.1, read as the reverse complement.
TTGTCTATTTCCACCTAAAAAAAGTTACTTTTACTGTTTAGCTGCCTACACTAAATGTTATTAGAAAAAAGTTAAAAAAAAAAATCACAACAATCAGCAAGATAAAAACTGGAATAGAAACAACTGTTTATATATTTTCTTATTATCATAATGCAGACTTTTTTTAACTTAAAGTGATCTAGTCAAATGTATTAAAACAGAACATGGATTAATTGACAGAAAAATCACTTAACCAATACAAGGTAACTCTAAACTCTGAAATACCATTCATATCTCCTTTTAGTGATCAAATTATTCAAATGCCTCATTAGGAATGTATGTGAAGATTCATTACCACCAATTAAACAGATGTGTATTTGCTTAATTTAATTTCTTTTTTCAAGCCAGACCCAGTTCAACAGAGTATGGTCTTTCATTTATTTCAACACTGAGGAGGACATTCTTCCTGTAGTTTTGCTGAGGAATTTAGGAGCATATGAATACTATTTAAAGAGGCACTGAACATGTTAAAAGAATAAAGCAAAGTGAGAAAATACATCAAAGAAATATGGCCATTGCTATACTTCCCCCATAAAAGCACGAAAAAATCCTATGAAAAAATACATTGAAAGAGCCTGAGGTTTTTGTCTGTAAAGAAAAGTTGTTTGTGTGAAACTATAAAATGAGCAGTCTTTAAAATGCAGCTTTGTACGTCAAGTCCATAGAAAAATAAATTAACTTAGTGGTAATTTCTACTAACAATTCCTGATATCTGCCTTCTCTCTTCTTGAAACCTAGCTAAAGAGGTTGCTGAGTTTCATAGAATCATAGAATAGTTCGGGTTGGAAAGGACCTTAAGATCATCTAGTTCCAAGCCCTCGGCCATGGGCAGGGACACCTCCCACAAAACCATGCCACCTTGCATTCAAACATCTATTATGTTTTAAAATTAAGAAAATTTTTGCTTACAACATCTACAGTGTAAGTAAACAGAAGAATATAATATACTCAGTTTTTAAGCTTTAAGTTTTAAATAAATTTGAGCATGTGTGCAGGAGAAGCATTTTACTGATTGAACTACAAATCACTAAATACCTTGAAAAGATAAAAATTCATAAAGAGAACTAAGAATCACTGAATCTAAATAAATCCATTTGGTGTGGAAACTGCAGAAAATGCATTTCTTAATAACACGCATTGCAAATTTAAATCAAAAAATCGATCACCTTTTGTGGCTCTCTGGCAAGAGAGCAAAGTTCTGGACTTGGAGATAGGAGAAAGGATGAGATTCAAAAAGATAAGAAGGGAACAGAATTTCTAGGTGGAGCAAGGTCAGCAGCATTTACTCTTGACAACACACCTACACGAAAATATTAGTATACTCTCATACTACTCTAATAATGCATTCTAACACTTGACAACAAGCAGATCAGGAGAGTGATGCTCAGCAGAATGCAGAATACAGACAGGGTGATGAAGGGAACAAGCAGAAGTTCATTTTCAGTTGCTGTGTGTGAGGTACCTCAAACATAACTCCTTCATGGAAGAGGTGTGGGATAAAAGACAGACAGTTCTGCTTCAAATCTCTCTATTTATATCCTTATTCACTTCCGCAAGAGTTTCTTGATGTATCACCGTGCCAGATGGGGCTCTGTTTTCATTTTATTGACTTTACAGCAAAAATAAATAAAAGATTGACCAAAAATAAAAAATTGAGAAATTCTTTTAAATTAAGTAATTGAACAACCGTGGACAATTGTTCATGGTTGAGACACCTTTACGAAACATTAATTTTCAAAAAGAAACCATAAAAAAACCCAACACTATATAAACCAATGAACTTATTTCCCACGATAACTTGAGAACCAGACAACAAAAGATGTTTTGAAATTGTGCTTTCATCAGATACACACAAACAGAAATTTAAAGTCAAAGGCCTCCAGAGCAGCAAAGAAAATAAACCGACAATATTCTAAAAATATTCTATGGCTTTTATGCTGTGACTACAATTGCTTTTCAAGGGAAAAACAAAAGCATTTTCCTTTATTACGATATAAACAAAGAATAATTTGATTTTATTATGAATACCCTGACTTTATTTTGTGAATACTTCTGAATATTTTTACAATATTCACCAATTCTTATACCCAAGTAACACACTATGCTTATTTGAATGCTGATAGACATTACATTTGATTGTACCATCAACAACATTGTACCTGTTTATTTCAGTTGAATATATATTGCTAAAGTTTTTTTGACAAAAACCAACTCCATCAAAAATGTACTTCTGAAGTTCAACTGTTTTGTGGCAGTGTTTATACAAGTGACATTTTTGGGTACAGAAACTAATAGTTTGCATATCCTCGTTCATTATTTTCATCTGGATTTTAAATATATGAGTCCTTTAAATATATGAGTCCTTTTAAATATATTAATCCTTAATATTTTAGCATAATGCAGAAATTATATTATTGAAAGGAAGTGTCCTCATTTCTCCAAAGCTTTTCCTCAGATTTTCCATTTCACAGTAGATTTCAAGTTCAGACTATGATTCTGAAAAACAGCACCGCTTACGTTGCATGGCATCTGCAGCACAACATAGCACAATCCACAACAATTTCTCTTTTCTAAACTTCCTGCAACTCCCTTACCATTAATACAGAAGAACAAACCTTTTGCTCCACTTAAAAACTTGAAAATCCAGAACTATGAGTAATTAGGATAACTATTGTAGGGCAAGAGGGCACACTTCTAAATGCCCTTAAAGTTTCCAGTAGCTGTCAGTTCCGTTGTACTTTTTAGATTACTTAATGACAGCCTACAACCTTGTGGAAGGACAGACTTTAGGAGTACAGTTTTTGCATTTCATATCTCCACTGGACAAAAGGATTCCCCTCCTGCAGTTTTTATCCTCCCCAAGAGGACGCTCTCCCCCCCATGGCTGCAGCTCAGGCAGGTTTTTCTCTTGAAAACCCCTCTGAAGCACAGACTCCTTGTTGACTAGACAACATTCTCTAACCAATTTTTCAGAGCGGTTTTCTGTCATTACCGCTCTGTCAATCTGCCACTGACTCTCCTCAGTGGAACCACACAGCTACTCATCCCTTTGACAAAGACCCCAAAAAGTGTGACTACATGGAAAAGGCTATGTTTGATTAACAACTTTCTGATTGCTGTAAAAATGAAATTTGAAAGGTAATAATTACATTTGTAATTACTTAGGTCTAAATCTCTTATGTTTCCTACTCCCTCTATTTCTGGGCAGCTGGAGCAATGACTCATTAATAATAATAAAGCCATTTAACCCTGCAGGCACATTACAAGGAGAAAGATGTCATTTGTCACCAAGGCAAATAGAACAATCACTGAAGGATACAGGAAGACCACTATTTCATATTTATTGCAAATGATAAAAGGGACATTTTGCAGTCATTCTCACCATGACATCCCAATCTGCTTTTTAATTATCAGCAAACATAAGGGGACAGCATACAACATATGAGGGACTGACTACTAATAATGCATTGTCCTGCGGTGACATTTCCATAATCACTTTAAATCTACCCTATACATATGTACTAGTTCAAGCTTTCAGCTCATGAAATCATACCCCCTAGTAAGGAATGAATTATCCTTTGCAGATCGAGCACACAAAAGAAGCTCTTTCCTAGAGTTTGAGGGTCTGATAGCTTACATATGTATTGCTATTACTTTAAGTGATAAGGTTTGGCATTTGTATTTTTAGGCCGAGAACTCTACAGTTGTAGTTCTCACTGGCAACAATTTAGCCATGGACTTCTCACTATTGTTCTGGACTTTGCCACTACAAAAATTCTGTGTGAAGCACTCTGTATTAGACGAAACAAATACTCTTATTTACATGGAACTGAAGTAACTCAGAATTTACTGGATTTTAAAAGAGAATTACTGATATAACTGCCTTTCTATGAAATAAACTTCAGGGGAAGAGAAAAGACTATTCTTTCTGGAAATGATTTATTCAGGAGACATGAAACCTTGAGGAAAAAGTATGGAGAAAAAATTCTACTATGGTATTAGTATGAAAACAAATGAAAAGAAGTTTCACATAAAGGAAAGCCACCATAATCTGAGTTTCAGCTCTATCAAGCTAGAACTTCCAATTCTTCTTTGCTTTGCTTTATCATTAGGCATTCAGAAAGACCAGACAACAAATTTAACAATATGAAATTAAAACTGTTATCCTGCGGGGAAGAAAGGAGGCAAGCAAATCTCTTAAATCTGTTTATGTTTTCCCCAGATACTACAATAGACAACACAAAGACATGCTTTAAAAAAAAGTTAAATAAGTAGTGTCAAGAAATAAGACACATCAGAAAAGAGTAAAATGTACAGAGTAAAAATGCATATTTTCACTCTTAAAATAGTGACAACACAGAAAAGCTTATACATGGAGTGAAATGTTTTGTCAAATTGAAAAATGGAAATAATATGAACACTACAATTTTCACATCAATTTGAGGTAAAATGTTTTGAATTACAGTCATTTTAATCTTGTTTTATAAAGAAAATTACTTCAAATGGGTGATAATTTAAAACAGCATAATCCAAACTTCATTGTGCTCCAGTCAGGCATAGAAGTGTGGCTCTGAGTGATCTGGAGCAATCTTTGCACATTAGCTCAGAGCCTCATTCAGAATAGACATTTGAAAGAAGAAAAAGAATACCTGAGTAGAGTTTCCATCATTTACGCCTGAGTTCAAAACTGCTTACTGCGATGGCTATGACTTCCTCAGTTGGCATTTTTAGACACTGCTACACCCTCAGAAATTTTGGCACCATTCTGATAAGGCAACAGTTTCACAGCTACTACCTCTTTAAATGGTCAGTTGTGACCATTTTCTCCACTGAAGTTCTGCTATTAGATTGGAAATTTCTTGTATCACTTAACAAGAACCTTTTCCAACTATTGAGACGCTTTTGGCATCAAGGAGTTTTGCTGACATGAAATAGATATGTATGTTACAAACCTTTCCTTTTTCCTTTGCGGAAAGAAAATAAATTCTCTCTCAGAAAATACTCTATTTAGTTTTAATCCTCAGTGTCCCTTGAACAGCCCCCAACAAAGACTTGCACATTTTCTGCAATACTCTTTTCTGTTCTCCTAAGTAATTTTCAGTAAAAATATAAAAAAAATACTCTTATTTAGCTGGTAGCATTAGAAAACTTACAAGTTCCTTCTATAAACCGGATGATTCTCTCAGCACTTGGACAACAGACAGGTGATGAGAATAATTTAGGTCAGAAAAACATTTGATACAACTCTTTACAGAACGGGGTTTCTCATAGTGTACATAACTTCTAAAAGGCAATGTCAGGGAACAGACATAGTTGTTCATGAAATATCCAATTGTTTAGGAAATTCAGTTTCCTTACTTCAAAGACAGATATGTTTTAAAATATGAATAAAAAATGGGTTGATCCTTAAAGTATACTTTTATAAACTTAATTATCTAAACATCATTTTCTTATAACTGCACTATATGTTTCTGTATTAAGGATTCTGAAGAGAGATGTATTTGTCAAGCTTCAAATTTCAGAAAGTAGTTATTAAGTTTTGACTCAGTGCTATTTGAATAACAAGGTGTCCTGGCACAAAACAATAATTTGTGGTTTTATATTTAACAGACCACAATTGTCTTTGAAAAAAAGGAACATTTGCTCCTGTTTGATAAGCTTTGGCATGAGCATGCTAAGGCTTATAAAACCCTAAAATACATTACTAAATGAGGTTAAATACTAGTGCTCCGATTGTCACGGAACTTAACACTTTCTGTAGTATGTGAGCCTCAATCAGCCGTTTCTCTATTGCACATGACAGAGGATCTCTTAGAAACAAATTTAAGAAACACTTGGTTCTTACAAAGTTGCTGAAGCTTAGCATCCAGCTCTTTTGAGAGTGTTTCAAACTAGTTTGGAAATCCTGGACATAGCAGGCACACTTTAAAGTTAAGCATATCAGATAAAACCACAGCAGTTCTTGGTAGGAATGGAAGTTCCTATACTACCCTAATCTCTAGTTTAAAAGAGCAAACCCACAAAAGCCGATAATTTATGTTTATTCTTTCATAAGTTGTACAGAAAGGATATTTTATGTCTGGGATAGGTGCTGCTCTGGCAGATATATAGAAAGCTCTTGCCACGTTTGGCACACAGTTTTCTATTTAAGACCCTACAAACCTGAGTTTCTGAAGCTGATGGAGTACATTTGACTGCTTCCTTTTATATAGCTGATGTGGACTGCAGGAGGAGTGCATACTTAGTCTGTATTTCAAAATGTTGCTTTCAAATCTTTCTAGGTTTTTTAATGGACCACAGGATAGAAAAGAACCTAAATGAAAAACTACTGGTCAGTTGCTGACTAAGTGTTCACCAGCCTGTTATTGAACCTGTTTCATCTATTTATTCCTTAATTCCTCCACAGTTTCCTAGAGATGTCATTAATACGCTCAAAGTTAATTTATTAGCCTCTGTTGCTTCTACTCAAGCTCATGTTAACAGAATAAATTCATCAAAAATGATCAGACTTGAAAAGGCAGATTTGGATTCTGACAGAGAATAATTTATCATGGCTGGGAAAAAGCCTCCCACCAACTGGGCTGTTGGAATGCTGGAAGATGAAATTGTAATGACTGCAGAACTTCTGCAGAAAAGGACACTGGAGTCTCAAAGGGAAAACAAACAAACAAACCCTAGAGTCTAATTCCCCAAATTTGCAGGTTCCTGACACTGTGTTGGATTTTTTTATCATTATTATTTTCACACTGACAGGTTCTTTCTCACACCCTCTGTGCTGCCCTGAGGCAGAAATAATCAATAAGGCTCCCCTCACCACTATTTGCATACCATGGGACCGAGAGACATGAAGGCAGAACAACACACAAGCACAAGAGTGGCAGTGGCAAAGCTGTACAAAAACGGTACTGATACTCAGAGGGTCACAAACTGTTAATCAACAGATCCAAGCAGCAGAGAGTTTCATTGTAATGCTGCATAATGTAACAGATTTATATTATTTACAGCTTGTTGTAATTATCCCTTCTATAACAGTAATTAATAGTTTTTTGGTAATCTACTACTCTAAGCATTATGCCACACTTTCTGCGTATCTACAGATTAGCTGAATTCTGGGAACAGCTGGATGTAACAGCAGAAACAGGGGAATAAATAAATATAATGGGTAAAAAATAATCCATGCTCAAATATGTGTAAATACATAGGCTTATCTGGGTGACTCAATCAGAACATACATCCTAGCTGCCTTTCCCCCCTTCCTTCTGTCATGTTCCAGGACCAGTAGAATTGTGCTTCCAACTGCACTGCTGTCAATATTTCTTATTTCCGATTCAATCTACACTTACTTTATTCTATTACTGCCTTGAGTCTAAGCAATTCAGTAAGGTGAACATGCCAAGTATCTGAGCAGTACATTATGTCACACTTAAGAACCACTATATTGAAAAAAAGTTCACATTTCCCAGTGAAACACTGAAAAGTTGGGAAGTGAAAATTTTTGCAATATTCATTCAGCTCCCTTGTGTAAATGTGTTTTTGATGCAAACTTTAATTAAATTATCATATACTATTTTTCTCATAGGACCCTTGGGCCCAATTCAGAGGAAGTAGTGATTCGATATTTCTCTTTATCTACTCTAATCAGCATGTGGCCATGCACCTTTTTAATTAATACTTTCATAGACTTGTGTTGAATGCAGATTTATTCATTTCCCTATACACTTTTTGCGGGTTTTTTTTCACAGCACAATCAAAAGCTTCATGAACATGAATACTATCACACTTGCATTGTTTTCTTAATTGAGGTCATTGGCATCTGGGAAACTGAGGCATAAAGAAATCAAGCAAAATCATGCCTTCTCCATTATTTCTGGGTGGGAAACTTGAGGTAGCTTAAACCAGATTTTTGCACACTTGAGCATTTGATATTATATTAAACTTTCCAAGCATAACTGTTGGAGTAGTGAATGATGCCCTTGACACCCGAAGAAACCTGAAGGGCACAACATATTAGCAAAAACTCAGTTTTCTCTCTCCACTAAAGAGCTGTGTTTTACATTTCAAAATGTACAAGAAAAATAGACATGTTAATGATTTATCTTGCACTACCACAAGTAAATCCAACAAAATACAACATCAGAAAGCTATAGAGACACTTTAAATGGTGAAGAAGAGCTCATTATTTTAATAAACCACTAAAAATTCCAGGATTATATGTGCTTCCACGATTTTATATGGTACCAAAACCTTCCAAAAGATATATCTTAAAATCTATCATTAACTCTAATGTAATAAAATTTAATGATTTCATAAAATTTTACATGGTAAACCAATTTCTAGAAATTCCTCAAAGTGCTTCTCGGAATTAAACTTTAATTATTTTGTAAAATAGCTTGGACTGTAGTGACAACTGTTCCCATTGTAAAACCTTCATGATTTCGTATGTAAATTAAACATAGATTGGGCCAAATGTAATTAAACCCAGACACATACACCAGTATTCCTCAGAACTACTGAGCTATTTTAACTGATGAGTTATCCTGAAGATTGTTTTTCCCCTGTTTATTTCTGACATGGGTTGCAACCCTTCCTACCTAACCACTACAGGCAGGCTACAGTTTCTATACAGCAAATTTAAATACTTATTTTTGTAGGGAACAAGCCAAGTACAAAGAAAGCTAATGAAAGAAGGGAAGGAGACATGCACAAGTACAAAATACTTTCAATAGCAGGAAGTCTGCTCTCTCTTTCTAGTTCCGACACAATCATTATCTATGGAAATGTATATCTTAACAAATTATTATCATACAGATGGCAGAAAGTTCAGAATTAATTCAGAAGGGCTATGTACAGCAACACAGAGGTCTATTCTGCAGTCAGCACAATATGCTCAGCTCAATTAGTTATATCCAAGTCAACTCAGGCATAACTACCATTATGGCTATAGCAACAGGGAGCTCACAGTAGCAACTCTGCAGCTTTTCTGTGGCTGTGGAGAATCATTTAAGCTACACCCATAGTACTGCAATGCAACATTCAAATTTCCTTGGATAAACCTACACCCCTTTTCGTTAGAAAGTCTATGTTGCAGATACAGAGGAACTAAGCAGCATACAGAAAATGGGTTAGTGCTTGCTATTTCATATTAGTACACATTATCTCAATATGACTATGTAACAGAGAGCAGAAACAGGCTTGAGGACAGATAGAAAGAGAGGGGGAGAAGATGGGGTATCTGACTCTTATCACATAAAAGATTCACGTTTGGCCCCTACACTTATGCCGACTTGAAGAGTCAAAGCTCTGAACTGAACAGTCATTTCCTTGTAATGTAAAGCAGAAAAATAGCAGATATGACTGTCTTCCCTTTCTTGAAAGCGGAGGGGGAGGGGGAGAGGTGGGGAAGTGGGGAGGCAAGATGTACCCCAAGAGATTTCTGGTTCCTCAGGTTGTAGTGCCAGACTCCTCATTACAAGGTTTCATCTTCACAAGCCACAATTTGCTGGCTACCACAGAGGTCTGTTCAGAAAACCTATTTTCTAATTTGAGCCTCAAGTACCCACTAGAAAGGCCATTTGTCCAAAGATTTTTAGATACAATTGGGCTTTAGAAATTCCACAGCCTCACAGTAAGCTTCCTAGATGTAAGCTTCTCCCATCCTTCCACAAAGGAACCCGTTACAAAATCTTACCAACTTGAACACCACTGAAGTTAGAGCTCGTAACTTTTGCTGGTCCAGCCAACTAGCCTGAAAAGGTACTGCACACATGTAGACATGCCAAAAAGAGAAAATAGGTATTAAGAAACTGCCTGAAGCACACAGTTTCAAGTACATATTCAAATCGAAGCTAATAGTTGCTGTATTCCAAACAAATAACAAAATGTTACAAGAAACTCTTGAAAAAGAATATAAATATCTGATATAGCCTTACAGCATAAGCAACTGTGTAATGATACATTAAAGGAAAAATTAGCTGTTCTAATAACTGCCTTTCACTTTGTCCACTGACCCTGTCTGATAGAACAATCTGACACATTCATTCACTGCTAACCATGCAATTCATCACACCTCTGAAATACATACCATTTTCTGCCACCATTCATATGTAGTTTGGTAGAGATGCATTTTTTTCTGACTTATTTTATGCAGAGCTTATCATATTAACAAAAATGGATGAAGGGAAATATTTGGCTTGCTAAAGAGGAGGCACAGAAATGTTTTGCTTAAATTCATGTTCTAAAATGGCCCTAAAATCTTGAATGGGATTGTGTGAGCTCTTAAGAACATGTTACTTTCTGTAAATTATTGGCCTAGAGAACTTCATCTCCTGAATAATCATCATCTTTTATACTAGTTAAAGCTTCAGCTTTTCCATTAAAAAGAAATAAAGGAACAAAAAATGACAGGGCACCTAGTATGTATCTAGTATGAGGCAAAAAAGTTTCATCAACCCCCTTTAAGGAAAGGCTTGATCTTTTATTTCTTCATACCAAAGCTAGGTAATGCACTGTGAAATCTTCATTATATTCTCAACCGACAAGCTTTTATGAACCTGATAATACTAAAATATTACCTTGCTAAATGGTATGCCATTACCATAATACCACATTAAATCCACTGCATTTGCATGTTATTTCCATGCTAAATGATCAATACAAAATTACTGATCATGCCAAATGGCTACCAAAGCAGATCTTAGAAAACATACTTGTTTTCCAGACAGCCAAATGTGGACTTTTTCTGATGTTTTAGACAAAACCCAACAAAAGTCAACTTTTATGTCCAAAGTACTCAAACTACTCCTACCTCTCTAAAATCAGGTCAAAATCTCAGATCTTGAAACATTTGAATTCATGTGCTTCTGTACATGAATCCCAGTGACAGTTCATGCCAATCATTGCATGGAACTTCTATCACAGAACATGGTGAATAACTCACAAATTATGCTGGGGTAGAAGAAAAAGGTGAAACAAACAAACAAACAAAACCAACCCTTGAACAGTGTTCTGAATTTGGCATGGTTTTGGTGGTTTTGATCTGGGTTTATTGGGGGGAGGGGGTGTTTAGTTTAGAGAGCCAAGATGATTAGCAAAAAAGTTGGTTTACATGTTCTCATAATTTTGAGATCAGCACGGATCACTGGAGGTGCTTGTGACAATGCAAGCAGAATGGATAAAGGAATAAAAATAAACCCATGGGAAGTGATTGGGATGTTTCCCTTAGCTATACTTTATTGATACTCTTATGATAAGTAAGCCTGCAATATGCAGGAGGAAAGTTTTTTAGCATCTGGTATTTTATTTAAAGTGAAGCCTTTTCAGACTACTTTACATAAACCCAGCAGAATTGATAAAGAATTACTTTAATTTCATTTAGTTTTCCAAGGCAGGTGAAATGTTACTTGAAGAGGTGATTGATTACAGCAAGTACAGCAATACAAAAAATGTTGTTCTATGCAGAATGAAAATACTTCTGTTAACATAAAAAATAAAAAAAAAAAAAAAATCAATATTTGTCTAATTTATTGCTTGTTTCTTATTAATTCCCTTTCTTTCCCCTGTCTTTGCCCTGCATACCTCCCTCCCAAACACCCTATGCAGAGCTGGGGCCTTCTGTTTAGTCAGCAGCCAATTACAACTTCTCAGGCGCAGTTTTTCATCCCAAGGCAATTTGGTAATCTTACACTGATTAATTAAGCTGAGGCCTCTAAACAAACTGTTAAAACTCCTATATCCACCGCTTGCATATCTAATCCAGATAACAGGATAAGCAACGTGACTGTCAAAGTTCATGAAGAAATGAAAACAAGAACATTCTGTATTCATTCGTCTTTGTAGAGTTTCTAAACAAAGAATAAGTTGTACTTCTAGGTAGAAAATCTAATCTGCATTTAAATAGAATTTTTCCAAATAATAAACAAAAGCCTGAAGCTACATTTTTACAGCAAGTCTTGCTGCTAGTTCACAGCCTAATCCTTCTATCTCTATCTGTAATCCCTTCTACCCTTGTATATTCATTTCCTTACTGGTTTATCAAGGCATCTTTGCAGTCTGCGTTCACAGTAACAGTAACTTCGCACTTCCTCAAGTTTCTTCAAAGCTGAACCTAAAACTATTAGACCTTTGGGTGGTCAGCATCTCAAGGAAACACAGAATCACCTTTATTAAAACAAGGGAAGTTATTAACCCAAAGAGAAGAATGACAGCTCGAATGGCTGTAATTTGCACATGAATCAGTAAATACAAGCTTCCTGGTTATGGCTATAGTGTACTACGTAACATTACCAAAAAGCTCCAATGTGTTTGAAGTCAGTACTCTCAGAGGTCTAAACAGCTGCCCATGCAGATCCTATGGAAAACTGCATATCTCACACGTGATCCAAAATAACCAGAATGCCACATATCTAATCTAAACCTACATTCTGTCAGTTTAAAGCCATTACCTTTCTTGTCACTACACGCCCTTGTAAAGTCCCTCTTCAGATTTCTTGTAGACTCTCTTTAAGTAATGGAAGGTTGTTATAAGCTCTGCCCAGAGCCTTCCCTTCTTCAGGATGAACAACCCAACTCTCCCAGCTTATCTTCATAGGAGTGAAGCTTCCCACAGGAGCCTGTATCCTTCTGTTCAAACACTCCAGTCATAGGAGCCCTCCCATAACACCTCCATGATGCCAGTAAGATCACAACTCTGCAGGTGTGTGTACATCTCTAATTCCTCATTTATTCCCCAGGCTACATGCGTTTGCATAGAGGCATTTAAGCTGGGCCTCTCATGAAGCCAATTTATACTGGCTGGAGTGGCTGGAATTCATTCCTGCTCCTATTTAGGAGCTCACCTGTTCCCCTGCAATCCTTTTCCATGCTCTGGAATCTCTCACTGGCAGTAACTGGCAAGAATGAACTGGACTGCTGTTCCCCTTTCCCCATCAACTTTTGTTTAAAGCTCTTTTCACCAGCTTGGCAAGTGTAGATGCTAAATACACTACCTTTAAAAACCTCCTGAAAAAGAGGAAAGTTCAATTTTCTGATGCTACCTTGCTACTCAAGCAGAGTACTTTATTCTTCTGTTTGATGGCGCCAGATCTGATTCTACCTAAAGTACCCACTTCTTCTACTGCTTTCTCTCTGAAGGTAGTATTTACATATATTTCAGTGCAGAAATTAAAAGATAATTCCCCCAAAAGAGGGCTCTGTCCTAAATCTAAAATCAATTTAAAAAGTCATTATTAAATGAAAAGATGCCTCAGAGGAAAAGGTGGAAGGACAGAATTAGCATTCTAGATGAGATTTACCAAATTCTCAGATATAAAGAAAGCTATTACCAGATGAGCAATAACTCATTTAATTCAAATAGCTCTGCTTTAATAAAGGTCTCTTCTAATTAGACAAATGACCACTTGATTTTGCCTACCTTATTCCCACTTTAGTCCCAAATACTGACAGTTCATCAGCACACCATTCTTCAAAATATTTTCTCATTCTACAGCGCAATAAATTTGACCTATAACTCTACTGCATTGTTGAATGTTGTTCTAAGCTGGTTTACTCTTAAAAGAACCAAGGAGACTTGCCTGCCTTTGAACCGATATAGTTTGCAGGCACAGCGATCATCTTGTTTACAGCACTCAACAAATACAGATTATCTTTAACTGAAAGGAGAGTTATAACTCACAATTTGTGAGACTTCTTTTGGATTTCAAGAAAGAGACAGATAACTCAGGAATCAGTTCTCCTCCAGACTGCAGCTTTTATTTATATTCAGGGAAGAAAAACAACAATGTTAAGGATTCTGTGAAGGACTCGATAAGCTCCTTTGGTAAGCAGGGAAAAACAACAACTACCAATTACTCTCTTAAGGAAACATTCTCTTTATGAAACAAAGCTGTGTGCCAATAGATATTTCTTACATTTTAAGTAGAGGACTCTTGCTCTTCAAGGAAGGAGATGGTCACTGCATAAACTGGGTAAGTGTTAAAGTGAAGGAGAAAATGGTTCTTGGCAGGAAAGAAACCGAATAAAAGAAAAAACTTTCTACTTTACAACTAACGATAATAAGTTAAAGAAAGAAAAAGATATACAAAAATCATTCGTTATTGATGGATGAATAATATATTTGAGACAAAATAATAAACTTTGCATTACAGGAATGCCATGTCTCCAGCGATTATGAATTGGTTTGCAAAACATTTAAGGAATAGTCTAGCTATAGAGAGTCTTAATATTTTACCATTCCACTAAAAAATATATAGGCATCCAGAGGGAAGACAAATCCACTGTAAAAGACAGTCAAATCACAGCGAGAATAATTAAACCACTATTTAATGTTACTCCTACAGTCAAGTATTACAAAAAGCAGTATTACAAAAGGTCAGGTTTCCTTGCCTAGCTGGCAGATATGGGGATGCCACACAGAACGTACTCAGACCTTCTTGCGCAATCAGTTTAAAAGCTAAGTACAGGACAAACTTTGGCTCCCCTCATGGCCAACAAGGAACAATGATGTGAAAGAAAAGAAAAACTTCAGGTGTTCCCACATTTCATACTGGTCAGGGTTCAATTAGCCAGAGAAGCAGCAACCTCTATCTCAGCATTCTTAGAGAAGAATATGTGAGGTTAGCATAAGAGCCTGACATCTGCCCCTCTTTCTTAAGCATGTAAAGTACACTTTTACACTACATTTGCAATGTTTTGGCACCAAAGTCATCTAATGACACACAAAAATTGAGCCTAAGCAACCAGATGACTCTCAAAAAAGCAAAAATCAAACAAAATGTCGCATTTAGAGAACAATTTATAGAGCTGCATCCACCTGTACCCTTATGGGTTTTGCATCTTCAGGATTCATGTAGTTTTTAGCTTTCTACCTCAGTGCACACAGGTATTTACACATACAGGTAGAAGCTTCTTTCAAACAGGAAGTCTTTCCAAATTCTCAGAAAGCTGAAATCCTCATCAACTAACATGAAATCAATATAGAAAATCTACCTAATAGAACTGAGAACTAACAATTCAGAGAAATGACCAAATTGTGAGTACAAAAGGTTTTGTCCTGCACATAAAAATGTTTAAATTCTCCAAATTATAATCTCTTTGAAAAAAATATCACCCACATAATACTCTATTTGAACAATGTTTCATATAGGTATTTTGTTATTTTTATTGAAAAAAAAACCCCATAATAGTATCAGTTTCTCCTTAAGGAGCCATACAATACAAATAATGGCATTCATAAAGTCAATTAGAAGTCAAAAGTAAATAAGTGCTGAAGTAATTAAACCACGCAACATAAATGATTAATCCATTAGAGTTCACGGCAAAGGTAAGGCACTGATCTTGCATGTACAGTAGAGAATAGATCAAAACCCCCTCTAATTAGATAGAATTAAGTGGCCACCTCTCAACTGGAAGGAATACAGAATTCAAACTTAAAGAGAAAAAGCTCATGTTGAAAACAGGAACGTAGCCCTCCTCCCTTCCCTGTGGCTCTGCCACTTTGCTGTGCAGTCCCATCCACCCCAATTTGCTCTCTCCCTGTTGCCACATGCCCAGCTGGCCCAGTCACGCTTTGACCAGCAGAGAACAGCCCCTGAGCTCAGGGCTGGTACTGCAGCCCCTGCTTCAGCTGGAGGAAGGGGTTACCACCCCTTAGTAGTGGCAGCCCTCCTCATCCTTACTTCAATGAACTGAACACACTCATTTTGCTGTATTTCTTAGAATAGGTATTAGCAAACCTGCATCTCCCCTTCAGGCAGTTAAACTTGTTCTAGATGCAAAGATCAGAAGACAGCATTCTGGAGACAGGTAATAGAAAAAAGAGCAGGCTATATGAAACACCCCAGGACCCATGCCCACATTATTAGCATATCTCCATGTTAGCATTTTCTTGGCAGGGGGGAATGAGACTTTCAGTTTTTCACTGTATTTCTGAGGAACACAGCTGAAAATTTACCACTCACCTCCAATGCCTTCTTTTTTTTTTTAGTACAGTTTGTTGTTAGCACAAATCACACTTCCCCTACAATCTTCCTGGTACACATGTGGATACCATAGCAACTATCGCAATGTACAAATCCTATGCTCATAAAACACACAACTGAGTAATGAAAGGATTGCTATCTGTAAATCCACAGATCTGCAATCACCCCCTAACCATGGCTTAATAGTATAAATAATTGTAGTATGGCTTTTTCTGCATAGAAACCCAGTAATAACAACAGAAAAATCAAATACTGCTCTTCCATTTGGGCTGTATCAAGTTCTTTAGCATTAAAACTCTGTTAAGAAACTGAGTAATTAATTACATTACCTCAAATTTTAGTGAACAACTGTCAGGAAGCAGATTTAAAACTTAGATTCTGTTTTAATTTATGTTATTTATGGGCACGAGTGTGTCAGGTCACTTTACACAAAATAAACTGGACTGTGACTGCTAAAAGTAAAGTAGATTTAAAATGGAGGCAGATTTAAGTAGACACTTAACCGACACTTAGAAAGAATTTGTTAAAAGCAAACCAATGAACCTGGCAACCAGGGTAAATGCAAGAATGGGAGGAGGAACATAAGGTGAAGGTGGAGAGAAGTACTACTCTAATCCCTGGTAGCCTACAACCATCCACATGCCTGAGGTAGCTGAGATAAACCATGGTCTACAGTCCTAGAATACCTCTTCAGTAACTTTTCAGACTCATCTCCCACCCTTTGGAACAGTCTTAGTCATAAAAAGAGCATACGTAAAAGATTGTGTAATGAAGACAAGCTCTCTCTTAAAAACACCTACTTCTGGTTTAAGTCAGGTGAAAGAACATACATAGCAACAAGTTATATTCAGAACTCTTGTTTGGAAGGAGGTAAAAAAAGCAATTCAGGCAAAACTAATTAAAAACTGTTCAGAAGAATGAGATTACCTCAGCTTTCTTACCATGGGCAGGGATTTGTTTCTGGGATACAGGATTGCAGTGGTATTCTTCAGATAATAAAAAAGAAGGCCAGAGATTTGTAAACAATTGAAAAACAGCTTAACCATTTGATCTATGCTTTCCTAATGGTGGCTATTACAGAGCCAATTTTGTTTTGTATTTTGCTCTTCCAGAAATATCAGGGGACAAAAAAAAAAAAAGCTTAGTTTGAAAAACATTTCATTTTAACAAAACTTAAGTTTCTGAGCATTTATATGCTTAGATCCATATTTCATTGGATTCCACAATTTCTGAACAGCTGAAGCCCTGGAGAAAAATCCCTTGGCCACATACTTCCTTTATAAATTCCCAGATGACACAGTTTACAATACTCCACTGAACTCCTGACTTTCATTTACAAAGCTCAGAAAGGAACTTATAGCCAACACTATGCTATTAAGTGCACCAAATTATACCCCATTTGATTAAGACTAGTCCTTTATTTTGCAAATTTGAAGAGATAAGAGTAGGAGTAGCTTTCCTTTCTTTCTCCTCAGTTCTGCAGTCTTGGGTCTTCACTGCAAGCTACTGTCACACAATATTTAGCATTAAAGGTGACTAAAAAATAGTATCTTCATAGTGGAACATATGTAAGTGATGAAGAAGTACAGAATTAATTTTCAAAGGGCTGGTAAAATTGTGTCTGGAATGGCTGAAAGCACTGCACTGCCAGGTATTTAAGTACTCGTTTGATTAGTGCTTTCAGAAAACAGAAAGTCCCTTAAAATTATCTTTTACAGCTTTAAGTTTTTTAATTTTTGGCATGCTACAAGTTTACTTGTTCAACTTAGCTCATATGAAAACCAGTTGCTGCTTGCAAACATGTATGTATTATACAAACATGTATGTATTATACTTCAGCAGAAAATCTACTATGCATTCACCCACAGGCAAGAGGCAATTAAAGAAGCAATAACTAAGTAATAGTATTTCATTATTGCAGAGCCAGACTTATGAAAATGATCAAGAATCAATTAATGATTTTGCTATCATGACAATTGCCATTCATTAAAACAATGATATATAGGTACATAGTAGATCCCAAATGATGAGAGGTTTGAGATGAACCTGTCTGGACCTGAGCTGTTGCCAAATAGATTTGTCATGTCCTGACCCACTCCTCCACAACCCAGGGTGCTCAGTAGCAAAAGGTACAGCAGACACAATAAAACAGTCTGCCTTCCTGTTTGCTGCCCATCACACAAAAAATAGCACAAAGACCAATACAGTGAGCTGTGAGCAAACAAACCAAGTAGCATCCATCATAAAGAGTTACAGGGGATTTGCCTGGCACGTCAGAGGATGGTTACTGCATCAACCAGCAACTGCATGAGTCATGATTACCACTGCACTGTGGGGAATCACAGCTGTGCTCTCTTTAGTGCAGCACTCAGCCATGGACTATTTTGAAACTGGTATAGGGAATGTTGACTTGGATGCATCTGTCACGAAGTAGCCATGCAAAAGCAGAAAAGCACATTCCTGATGGGATAATGGCAAACCCATCTGTGTTCATCACCTTGAAAACTCTCTTCAATCTTTCCATTTGAACAAAGCATAATAGATTTTTGCAGCATTTTACTTGCTGTACGTTTCTGTGAACTTTTGATACCAAAAGTAAAAGGCAAACCTGCATGTACTGTTTTAGGTTGAAGAAAATCAAATTGTTTTAAGCAAACTTCTTTGAGAACTACCATTACATGAGATGTTGAGATGTCAGAAACAAGTTGTTCAGAAGGTATTACACAAACATATGCACAGGTATATATCCTTTTGCTACCACGTAACTTGTATTTTCAGAGATCCCCAGAAATTCAGGAGGCTGACAGTAACAATACGTGGATGACCAAAAATATAATAAGGCAACCTTGAACTGTGCTTCACAAAAACCGTGCAAAACAGTTCAAAATAATGTTAATCGGTTACTGAAGAAAAACATACTGTGATGGATGGTTTATAGACAACCAAGTTATAGGAAGATACATGGTCTGCAAGATGAATAGGTTATCCAAGAATATATTTAATGGATATGTCCAGGGAATGGATACATTAGCACACAAAAAAAATAATTAATTAAAAAAAACACTAAACAAACAAAAAAAAACCCAAATCCCCACAAACCAAAATGAAACAGAAGCTCTTTGAGGGAATTAGCTCAGTATAGGACTAAACTGAAATGTGGAGAATCAAAGTTGACCATAACTAATAGCATAAATGAAACTCCATCTAAATCGCATGACTAATACTGCAACAAGCCTTAGTGAGCTGTACACATTCCCCTTTTTCAGGGTTAAGTGAAACAGAATGAATTATTCTGATAGCCCGTACTGCACTGCTTCTTTATATAATAATTTTTTTCCTAAAGGAATTGTATCTTAGGATCTTGTTTAATAGTACTTGCATGGTATTTGATGGGTCTAGTTACCTCTGAGGACTGGCTGCTAAGACTGGCTGCAACACTACATAATGAGAGCACTGGTGAAAATAAGAGCTGTTTTCATTCAAGTCATAATACCTTATTATATATTAAAATACATTTGTCTGTGTCAGTCTGCCAAATGCAATAATTAGGTGTCATGCCCCTATAAAAATGTAAGCAATATGACAACCATTAATGAAGAAAGAATTGAAGGCTAAGTGAAAAATAATGAATCAATGGAACAGCTAGAGATTTAACAGAGGAATTCCAATTTCCACTCTAAATACACTTCTGATGGAATTTGTTTAAGGTCTCAGATCACTTGTAGATGAGACTTCCCATTTTTTGAATTGTATAGTTTGGACATTTTGAAAAGATCTAAGTTAGTTCTAATTAATACTATAGCACGGACAGCAAATTCCCATGTTTGGCCTGAACTTTAAGACACTCATTGCAATTTTCTTGGAGACATGACATTATGAGAACCCCTCACAAATTAGCTTACATAACAGAAAATAAAACTGAGTTTACCCTTTAGTAAGACAGAGTTCAGGTCTTCGGGTTCTGAAAGTAAAAACTGTAGCTGAAAAGAGGCCAAACTGCTTTAACATTTAACCAATTTGGATTAGACGGACTGAAGCCTATGGTCACAATGAACTAAGTGAAATATAAGAGAAACTTAACTCTCCCATTTTCTTTTACTGAAAAAAAGGGCTTCTGGTAAAGTGCAGTTAATCACAGTGAGGAAATTACATGCCATAGTCATGGCACAACTGTGACAGCAGTGCAGTTGCTAATTTATGAACTCCGACCATTTGTGACTCTCTTCTGCATGTACCATACCAAAGTCTGATGGCCAGGGTATTCCAGGTTTGTATACGATTTTGCTTTGATGGCCAGCTTGTGCAGCATATCCTTTTATCTTACCATTTTGACACTTTAGGACCAACATGATAGGATAACTGAACTGGGTATTATTGCATGGCTAAAGTTACCTTTTTTTCCAAAGTAATAAAAATTGCCCTTCCTAGCAAAACGAACACCAGGAAATACCACCTGGAGGAAAAGAATAATTTGTGATTGATTCAGGACATACTTTACCTTAACAATGATTTTGTTTTACATTTGCTTTCTAGGAAGCTGCTTACTGAAGAATGTAAAGGGATGCTGCTGACCAAAAGAGTTTCTTGAAAAGTTACTTCACACAGACGGATCTATGCAATGGAGACCTATTTGCTACTTCATGCACTGGCTAATGAGAAAAGATGTCCCAGCTTTCAAATCCAACTTCACTTCACCTGACCTACAGTTCTACTCATACTGACAAATGGGAAAATTTTCCCACCTAACTCAGAGGTTCAAGACAGCATTCCATAAATTCCAAAGCATGATTATTCTGTAGGCTCAGTAATCAGAGTACTTCTGAGAAACTGAGCAATAAATGTATTACTGCTGACCTACTCCAATCTGACAAAAATAGGTGGAGGAATTCACACTGTAAAAGAAGGTTGTGGCCTGGGAACAAGAGTTATATGATCCAAAAAGCTGAATTTCATTGTTAATGAGAACGAGTAGGAGAGTACCCCACTCGAAGCTTATGTTGCAAGCTGAAGCATCCCTGTTTCTCTTTAAGAAAAACAAAAAACGTTCTTCAACATGGTGGCAAGCACATGAAATAAATTCATTCCAACACAAAAAGTGTAACAATGACCACAAAATTGCATCTGGCCTATAGTGAATATGCTATGACTTAGATGGCACCTTAATAAGCAGGAGCAAGAATAATCATGTTTGTTGAAGATGTAATAATTTTGAAGAAACTGAAACAGTTGTGTCTCTGTGTGATGAGCTTAAACAATATTTAAGTGGCTATTACTCCACTTTGGAAATCTGTTCTGCTGCATGTTCTACTGAATTAGATCAAGAATAAATTTGGATGAATTTAAAAGTCCCAGATCCATCAGTGAGAGTGGAACAGAGATCACACTCAAGCCAGAGGAATAAAAAGAATGATTAAATGAGGTCTGTGTGCCTTTTGTAAGAGGTACTGCTGGAGGCTCTTTTATGTGAGTCGAGTTCAAAGCTACCTTGTAGGAGTACATTAAAAATAAAATACCACCAGGAAAGATATGAGAGGGCAGAATTTTTACCCTGAAAGTTTCTCCTTTTCATGGTAAATTACAGATAACACTCATCAGCAGTACTTAAGCCCACTTCTCGTCCAAGAGCTCAGCAGTGGCAGCCAGGAGTGTGGTGACAGTCCAACTTCTTTAAGTGGTAAAGAGTCAGCTTAGATACACCCAAATGACAGGAAGATAGTCTGAAAGGTGCAGTAGTTGTAGGGACAAATCTCTACATACGGAAGTAATCTACTGCATATACTGTAATAAAGGCAACCCTTCAACACAGAAAAGATGCTAGATTGTAATCAGACTGACTTTTAACATTGATATTTATAAATTCACATACACCACTACTCACTGTCACTGCATCCAACCCGATATTATATATGTGCACTGATGGAAGAGAAGGTGCCCTGCCTTTATTAATGTCGTGGTTTAAGCCATAAATCAGCCACACAGTTTGTTCTCTCACTTCCCCCTTTTTCTTCCCTCTGCTCCTCGAAGGATGGGAAGGAGAATTGAAAGAATGCAACTCCCACAGGTTGAGATAAGAACAGTTTAATAACTAAGGTATAACACA
>JANRGW010039475.1:50240-61204 GCA_024733675.1 Psilopsiagon aymara | reverse complement strand
TGCAGCCTTCTCTTCTCCAGGCTGAACAGCCCCAACTTTCTCATCCTGTCTTCATACAGGAGGTGCTCCAGTCCCATAGTCATCCTTGTGGCCCTCCTTTGGACTTGTTCCGACTGTTCCATATCCTTTTTATGTTGAGGACACCAGAACTGCATACAGTACTCCAAGTGAGGTCTCACGAGAGCTGAGTAGAGGGGCAGGATCGCATAGTTCTCACTCAAATATTATTTAAATTAGTATTTTATTCTCCATTATTAATTTTGCGAGAGCAAAAAGGTTTCTTGTACCATTAATAAATAAAATAAATTTAAAAATATTGTTTCATCTTTATCTTATCCTTTTTAAATGTTTATTTTTGTGTATGATTTATAATATACTTCATTAATACAGTACATGTATATTATTTATAAATATCCATATATTGGGGGTGTGGGCTAAAAATGGGGGGTCTTACTGATAGGCATGCACCATCAGAAAAGTCTGGAGACCTGTTACAAGTGTTAGATTTAAATTTTCTATTTTAATTGCAGTCTTTTGGACATAACTGACTATGTATTGCTGAGTTTTTAAGCAGATAGTCTGGCAAGAATGTTGCTGAAATGCACCTTTTGTTTGATAGAATGAAGCTAGAATTTAAGAAATGGCTATGTAGACTTTTTATCCTGATAATTTTATTATTCTCTGGAATGGCCCAAATGAGAGTCGTGGCCAAGTCTGTTCAGCTGCTGTCTTTTCGGTTTCATTGGGGTACTGGGGTAAGACAGAGCCAGTGCCAGCAGTTTAGAATGGAATGTACAGCTGTGTTAAACAGAGCATACCCAGCAAACCCTGATTCCATCCTGTTAGTTACTTCTGCACCTGTGTGGGAAAACAGGGATTGCCTGTCTGTAGAGCTGGGTTGGGAATTCTGCAGTTGTTGTTCAAAACTAGAATTTGGCCAATCAATGAGGTTGTAAGCAGCCTATTAAACTGGAAAACGTCACAGTCCACTTTTCAAAGACTAAATATGGTTTTGTAAATAGAGCTTTAGTGCTGAAGCAGCAAAGACTGTAATACATGAGTAGTTTAAGAACACGCCTATCCCCCCACCTTTCAGTGTACAAAACCTACTTAAGCATTTCTTATTGCTCTGTGTGCTTAAGGAAGAAAACTTGGTACGAGTATGTTGGCAAAGATACAAAAAGGGCATGGTGATGCTCACAAGTTTTTATTCTTAATGTATGAGAAAAAGAAACCAACGTTAAAGTCATAGGTTCAAAATACTCTTAGTTGCTTTGGATGCACAGTATGCAAAACGCACACGTGCAAAATGCAGCATACCAGTGAGGTACTTGTGCTTTGAAATGCAGCACAGAAGACTCTCAGCTGCTTTCAGATACTTTCACTCTGTTGTGAGTTACATTTGTATTTTTTAAAAGTTTCAAAAAAACCCTGTTAAAACTTACTGTCACACTTCAAAAATACAGCACTGCATCTTTTAATAAACCTTTCTAGATTATCTAATGCATAGTAATATGATGGAGTTATACTACTTAACCTGTATAAAAGTTTCAGTTTACTAAAAATACCCCATGTGATAATGTTTAAATTACTAAGTATTTCATCACTTCAGCAAAAAGATGCAATTTTGTCACTCAGAAAATCTAACCTGAATTTCACTTGCTCTCTGAAAAGCTGTGGTATGATATTAAATCTTTGGCCTCAATGAAGTCTCTTTGCCTTCAGGATTTCACCATTAGTTAATACAGAATGTCCATACAGTGACTATGACATTTCTCTTAAACAGATACATTTTTGAAGCAGTAGCATCAGTGATAAAATTTTATACCAATCAAAATAATATTCAAAACAGCAGTGAATTAGGAACATCCATTACTTTTCTTTGTTAGTTAATATAATAAATATGTGTAAGTAGTTGGCAGAGGCTTCAGTTAAAATATTTCCAGCACTGTATGGCACAGCAGATTTTTTGTGTATGATTTTATATAATTTTTGTATGATTAATTCCCAGTTTTAAAATAACTCCACTTTGAACTGTTATTCAGTTAGATGTTCTGAATCACGTCTGTGATTTTTATCATCACAGAGTTGTGGTAGTTAATCCTGTTTCACTCTGTTTGGAAATAGCATCGTCCAAAATATATGTCCTATGTAGGAATAGCATCACCAGAGAGAAATACATGATTATAATAATCTTACCATAGGTATCATAGAATCATAGATATCATAGAATAGTTAGGGTTGGAAAGGACCTTAAGACCATCTAGTTCCAACCCCCTTGCCATGGGCAGGGACACCTCCCACTAAACCATATCACCCAATCTTACAGTGAAATATGAGATATGGGAATAGATATAGCTAATCTGGAATTATTTCTTTGGTGAACTCCTTCAGTTTCATTCTCAGTATTTAAAATGAAAAATTCCATTAAAGGATTATGTTTTAATTTTTACCATCTATGTGGTAAACCAAGTTGTGGATAAATCATCATCACAAATTTTGGCGTTTTCTTCAATCTGTTAGTGATTATGATCTTTCATTTTAAGATAATGATGCCTTCAGGTCCCTAGGCATTATGTAAGATGGTGGGCAGGTGGAGTAGAATCACAGGAGGTAGTTCCTACTCCATTCTTTCTCTGTACCTAACCAGACAAGGCAAAAAAAGTGTGTGTGTGTGTGTGTGTGTGCATGCATTTGAATGCTGCATACACATGTGTGCTGAGGAGGGAGAAGAGAAAGCAGTATCAGAGTACTGCCAACACTTGCTCACACTTGTTGGCTTAAAAAGACAGCTATGAAAGCTTTGTTCACAGCTCCCTGGCTCATGGAAGAATATCCTCTGCCTGAGTCAGAGAGCAAAATCTGCATATATTGTGATGAGACTGTCTTAATTTTATGTGCGAGGAGTTGCTAAAACCATAACACATAATGCCAAAGAGATTTTTCTAGAATGCTGTAAACATCATCTGCTCTGCTGTGCCAAAGCATTTCATCACAAAAATTATCTCTTTCAGAGATTCTGAAAACAAAATATGAAAGAAGAAAAAAATCGTTAGTCTCATGATTTATTTGGGATTGTTTTATTCTTGGATCTTAACAATTCAAAAGGAGAGAAAGAATGTAAAAATAGGATGTGATTAAGTGGATTCAGAAGGAGAGGGAAAGGAAGCAGAAAAAGTAGAAGAGAACATGAAACCAGAAGGGATTTACAGCACAGCAGGTCCCTTATGGGTGATTAGTGTTACCTTGGATTTCTAGAGCAGAAAAGTTAAAGGACATCCAGTCTAAATCAGATCTATTTGATATTTTAGTTCTGTATGCATGAGGCAGGAAATAGTTTTGAAATGCAGCAATTTGCTCCAGTGAAAAGCAATTTGCTTTGCAGATATTAAAGTCAATAGTACTGCATGTCTCTCCTAATAGGTATTTAGCTTGAAATGGATAATGGCAACTTTGAGTGGGGAAAGATTCCTCTCTGAAGGAGAGATAAACTTTTCCTGTACAGTGGCGAGGGGTTTTTCATATTGATGTTACTCTGCCTCAGCAGAGAAATACTGATTTTTTTCAGTTTATTTACATGAACTTAGGTATGGTATCCTACTCCTATTAGAGCTGAATGATTCAGGAGCTTGTCTTAAGGTAATGCAACATTTATTTTCTCTGCATCTGCTAATAGCAATGACAAATGAACCAAAGTCAGTCTCTCTTTACACTACTGAGCTATGCAATCAGAAGTTTCTTTTTCCTATTTGCATGCTAGTCACTATTAGATATTGTCCGCAGGTTTACGTCCTGGAAGTTGGAGCATGCAGTAGCAAGCCTATTAAATCCTGGTGTCATTTCTTTTCCCAGCAGCAGCGTAGTTCTTGGGCTGACATCATGAAGAGCTATGCACTTACATATTCCATTATTGACATATTTTGGAAAGTTGTGGTGGTGATTCCCATCCATGGAGCTCTCAGATTTCAAATTTAAGGCCAGCTTAGATTGTATTTACTCAGATCAGACATAGACCTCACCAAAAAATACTTTTTGTAAATAGCTATTATTTTAATGTGCTGTCACAGCCTGCTGCAATTTTTGGGAGTGGACCTAGAATTCACATAGGAAAATCAGGTATCTTGGAGATGCTGCTGAATCTGTTGGCAGGATATGGAAGAAATAGATGTGAAGAAAAGAAGAATGTGAGAACTAAAATAAATAAGGCATGGAGAGCAGAAGAATCTGTAAACCCATGTGAGCCTACTTCCTTTGCTGCAGCTTGCACCTCCTTTTTAGAATGTAGGTTGTGGTTTTCATAATGGAGGCAGATGTGGGAAAGCCTGGGGCCAAACACATGATTTTAACTCTGATAAGGAGACAGTAGCCGTAGAAAAAAATTTTGAGTGGTGGTCTCAGTGCTCTGGAACTCTCAGCATTCGTGACAATTCCTCATGTAGAATCTACATTCTACAGGCAAGTTATTGCCTGATTGCAAAGTTTGAAAACTCACTTGGAAGAATCAAGAATCAACATGTTTCCAGGCAGACTGTCTGATTACTTGATCTAATCTAGCTAACAGCTATTAGCATAATTATACACCAGGCAGAGTCCACATATAAAATAAGCACTTCAGCACACAGGCATATAGAATATCTTCTTCATGTATCATGTTTTAATTGGTATCTCTGTGTTGCTACATCTGCTATTCATGACTCTGCAATATTTTCCCTTCCTATTTCCAGTATTGCTCATTTTGAAATGTCAGAATTACTAATTTGTAGCTATTGATATAAACTGATAACTGGTTTTATGTCTGGTAATTGAATGGTAAAATACTATTGCTGTTTTCTCAAGCTCAGTATTGCTCAGATGGCAATACATTTTTCATTTGAGTCAATACAGCTTTTTTAAGATGCTGCAGGAGCATGATGGCAACAACAAATATTCTGGTGCAGGTATATGACCTATTTTTTATTAGTACATGCTTAAAAAGACCTCTATTCTGTCTTTTTTATTGTCTGTTCATAGTAGTTCAGCATAATGTTTACACTGTTGCAGAGATTATTATTAAGTATATAAAGCATGAAGAAGACCAGTTAGTGAAGGCAGCCTGATGTTCCATGATTTTTATATTGATACAGTTGTTCGTTAGTGCGTATACTGTGCATCTGACAAAATCTGTAGGAAATCTGGCTTCACATCTGTAAAGTTTACCTGTTTCTTTTGGAAAACCTGCCAAGTTCAACTCCTGGTTCTGACCTGGATGGTGGTTGTTTCACAGACTACAAGAGAAAAAGAAGTGTCCAAACACTCTGTGAGAGTGCTGACTAATTTTTGATTACAGAATCAAACTTTTTGACAGAATGACAGAAAGATACATCTTTGTCATCACATGTTTTAGCCACGTGTCCTTGTTTAAAGAAAAAAAAATAAAAATATCCCCAAATTACTGGGTAGTAGAATAAAGGAATTGATTCTGAGGAATCCAGTTGCAACTCACTGAGCTGTATGGAAGCTCTCACACAGATTTCACTACTTCAGCAACATTTGTTTCCTCAAACGTTAAACATGGAATTCATTGTATTTTATTGCTGTACATTATGGCTTTAGACCTTCACCCTCAGAAAAGAGCTTAATGATGGGAAGCAAAGGAAAGCAAAATGTTTTTTAGTATCTTGCATGTTTTACGTGTCATGTACTATTTAACTTGAAGCTAGCCAGCTATAAATTATGTGTCATCCTATATGTATGTTTCAAAACAACACAAAGGAACTTTTTGCATTAGAGTGACAGCCAGTAGAGGGCATAGGATATACAGTAATTGAGTAAGAATTCATCATGTGTAACTTCATCTTGGACCCAGCTGTAAACAGCAAATGTACGGTTTTCATGATGGGTAGAAACTGATTCAAACTATCCAGTAATGGCCATTGCATAGCAGATCTCTGAAACAGTAGTGATTCTGAGATACCTCATGGAAGTGTATCAGTGAACTGGAGAATGGAGGGAGAAGACTGTGAATTGCTCCCTGCTCTTGTCTGGCTGGTTTTCTGCTATGGCATGGTTGGGATAATGTAGTAGTACGGAGCTAAATGTAGCTGCTGTATTTACGCAGAGGGATAAAAATGAAAGTTAAGAGGAAAATGTTGTAATTGATAGTCTTTAGAGAATGTAACGAAAATCATACAAAGGTACTAAATTGAATGATCAGGTTTAGTTTTAGTATATCCATTTTTCTTGTTTGTGGTGTTGTGGTAGTTACAGGGAGGTTTATCTTGCAAGCTACATTACAGCCTTTCCTTGATTGAGTGTACAGCTTGGGGGGTGAGTAAACTGCGAGTCTCTCTAGTTATTCACTGATCAGTTTTTTTCAAAGGCAGTGTTACGCAGAGTGGGTCAGTCCTGTCTTCTGAGTTGCCAATCACTCACAAGAAAATGAACACAAGGAATCCTCTTTTTCCCCCACCAGACCACAATTGCATCAGCATGCATGGGGCAGTCACACGTTACGGTATATAAATAATATGTTAGAAGTTGTAGAAATAGAAGTCTTGGGGAAGCACTTCTTCTTGTGATCATGTCTACATGCCATTTAGAAAGTGCGGGGAGTGATTTGTCTGTACTGTGTTGACCGGCAAACGAGTATTTCGTATTTTCAGAAATGTAACTGTCCATATAAACTGCCACTAGGTGGTGGTCAAGAAGCAGAGGATTTCAGCATTTGCAGGACCAACAGAGCTGATCAGCTGAAATAACCTTCCCACCTCGTCAGATCTCCTCTTACCACACAGACTTTGCAAACTACAAGACTTATACCCCTGTACATCACTAGGACTGTTTCATGCTATTTGAAGAGAAATATTCATCTTAGAATGTTTGTTCCATAGCAGAACAGTAGCTTTAGTGCTAGTGGGACAGTTTGTCCCTATAACCCTGCAGTTTACAGCCAGACAGGATCTAGCACTGTAGCAGAATAATGCTACTTGCACAACACCTTCTGTCCCATTGGACCAAATAGATTTCGTGGTCTTGTGAACTGCCACCATGTCTAGCATGTTATTTTAAAACCACTTAGATTAGGGAAGATCAGCACTAAGGTAAATAAAACTGCATGGCAGCTAGATCTGAAAAAACCCCAAACAAATCCACAAAACCCCCCATGGAGACAGCTAGTAAGCATTTTCAGAGTGACTTGCTTTTTTGTGAAATTTGTGAAGTCAGTAGACTCTGTTGAAGGCTATCTTAGATTTCATGTATGGTTTGAAATGTGGGTTATTTTCAACTTTGTTCAAACAAATGGACTTAGCAGTTTACTTTTGTTATAGGGGAAAAGTTTAACAAAATACAGCTAAGAGTGGTTTTGCTTAATCTGTTTTACAAGCATCATTGTCAAAATGCCTAACTGGTAAATAGTTGAACAGGATGGATGTTGCAGAGAATTACAGTCACATGAGAAGCATAGGGTTATAACACATTTTCCTGTGTATGTTAGGCAGGAACAGGGGTTAACATACCTGTAAACTTTAAAATATTTTGGGGGTTTTTGTTTCACATGTTTGAATGTTTAATAATATCAACAAGCTAGGCAAATTCAAACTAAATGGCTTTTTGACAGTTGACCCCTGTTTCATTGTATGGGTTTATAATTCTGTGCAGTACTTGAAATAAGCTAAATCCTCTTCTAAACAACATAGTAACCTCTCTGGATGAGTGACAGGTTTAAGTCAATAGGATTGCTGGGGAAATTACTGCCAAACTGAAAGAATGTATACTTAGTTCTTTATTAAGCACTCATATACAAGGATTGATTTTTGGGCGGAGAGGAGATTGTTAACAGTAGTAATTCTGCATTTCATGTGATATGATGATCTCTCTTTCTTGTATCTCTCTTCCCATTCTGGGGTGCACTGACAGATTCTGGATGTAGTTAATTATTTGAATAATTTTATGACATAGTCAAATGAACTGTGCTACGATGCAGTGACTTGATTATAAACTTTTTTGTAATGAGCTGGAGGTCTTTTGCATTTAGTCCTAATAGGAATCAATCTCTTCTCATAGTGTGTGAATAATTTGTGCCAATGGACATGCAGATGATTCATTTCACACACTGCCTAATCCAGAAAAATGAACCTATGTATGACTTTAAGAGCTACCTGGAAATTAACCCATTAAATATCCCACTGCTTGTGTTTTTTTACACAAATGTTCTTTTACACTTAATTCATATAAAGTAGAACAGGCTACAAAGTGATATTTAGCATAAAAAAATGACGTGTGTAAGGATATTTACTAATCTTTATGGTGCCTTGAGGTAGGAAGGAGATACGATGCCTGAGATTACTGGCCTGCTCTAGGACTCAGACTGGTCAGCTTCATGGCTAAGGTTGGGGAACCAGCTGACTCTGACAAACTGATCCAGCCCTTTGGCTGTCTGTGGAATGCTGTAGTTTCCCAAAGGGAATGCCTGCTTTGCCTTTTACAGTAGTATTAATTTATATTGTGAGGACAAAAAACCAAAACAGTTGACCTTTGTATCTTCCTGTGGCAGGATAGCGCTCTTTGCCCAAACAGCCCACAGTTGGTAGGAACAGACAGTTGTTGCTGCCCTGCTTGTTACTAGCAGCTGCCACACCCATTACATTCTTTTATAGCCACTTTCATTCCCTTGATGAACCACAGAAGTAAGAACCTTCTATTTTTGCAATTTAATAGCATGCCTTCCCAGTGAACACTGTCTTAACTGTTTCTGGCCTGTGTTCAGAAGGCATGTGATCAACACCTGAAACTTCATTTGTCCATGTTAACTTGTCTGCCCTCACTCTGTAGTAGCACTCCCCATATTGTTAAATAATGCGTAGGAGTCGAACCAACTTTTCATGCGGTTTGAGCAGAAAGAAATGCTTTGAACACATAAAGACAGTGAAAACCTTAATACTATGTATGCCCGTGCTCTACAGCAAAATGGGCAGCTACGTATGATGGTATCTCTGAAGAAGCTGTTGCATTCTCTTTTTAAAACACTATAAAGTGTTCCTGTTCTGATACTTTTTCTAGTCCTCACATCCTCTTCTAGAGCTTGCCTACAGCTGTGATTAATTCCTCAATTTTCTCTTTCAACTTCACTCTCAGTCTTTTTTTTTCTAAACTAGTTTCCACAGTCAATTGAAATTGTTGTCTTAATTGTTTGCTTGCATGAGCCATGTCACTGAAGATTTAATGTGCAGATTCATAGTATTCTCACTGGCAAAATATTTTAGCACAGATAATCATCATCATTATTTGAATAACTAAATCCTTTTGCAATGGGGAAAGAGCCTATTTTGAAATATTTACAGCAACAGACTTCACAGTGGAAGAGCAAATGCTTAGTTTTCTGTTCTGTGTGCAGGCTTAGCTATCCTCCTAATAATTCCATTGATGGAGCTATGAGCACCTGCTGTTTAGTTGCCTAGGGTAACACTGCTACACTGCTGCTGGTGATGGGCAGGTTTTCATTGTTCTTCACAAGGTCTTCTGTTAACACACTGATGGATCTCAGAATCCAAAAATGTCTGCTGTGTTAGTGACCAGCTCATGTGAGCTGCTGGAAGTCTACCCTAGAAATTTCAGATAGTCTGCACGTTAGCTATGTAAAGCTTTCCTGTGGCACGCTGACCTTTTCCCAGTGTATCTTCCTTAGCTAATGAAAAAAAAATCCCCTGTGTGAAAGTGCTGCAGAATTCATATAGAAGTAAAAATAGAGATAAAAAAATCTTGATCTTTTTGTCCACAATACTACTTTCAATTGTTTTCTGTCATTTGTATGAAGTTTTGTATAAATGCATGTTACTGTCTGAGGACATAAACATCCTATCTAGAATAAACAGAAGTTCCCTTTAAATTTGGTAGTCTTTAAATTTGCACTTCTATGAATAACAAGAAAGTCAATTAAAAACCTGAGTGTTTACTCAGCTTCTTTGGTAGATTTTGCAGCCTCCACTGAGTTCATACTATCACAGCTATGCATTTAACAATAATCAAAGTAGACTAAAGCTTAAATTCCCAAACTGTGGCGCTTGGACTTTTGGGGTTATTGAATTCACATGAAGTGGGTTAGAGAAGCTTGTCATCAGTGTTTCCAGCTGCACATAGGAAGGGATGCACTGACATGCAATACAATTTACCAACACACGACCCAATGACTAGTCCATTTTCCTGCTCCTTCCCTTGGTGTAAGACACACATACATCAATCCCATGTAACTGTGTTATCAGTATATTTTTAAATCTCTGTTGTCTGTAAGCTGTTCTAGCCAGACGATTACTTTTAGTGGAAGTTGAAACATATTAATATCATTAGGTAAACGTCATCAAGGTAAATTCAGAGTTAGTCTGAGCTGACTGCTTGCTGTCCAGTATGCTTTTTCCTTCTTTCATGACTGTAATTATTGTCTTGTATGGAATAGAGGAGTAATTCGCCTGTGTTGCAGTTCTCCAACCTTTGTCAAAGCTTGACCTTTGCTGAGAAACAAGTGAACTCTTCCTCATGCATTTTCCACTCTGGTGGGCAGTTTTACATGCAGATGACAAGGAGGAGCAAAAAAGAATGCCAAACAGTAATGGGTCGTGAAGGCTGCATCAAAGTGAGTCTTTTGACTTCCTGTCATTAGAACTCTGTTTTGTTTCTCAGGCACAGATCCTCAGCCTTGCATGTTGTTTCTGACTCCTGCTTTCCAGGGTTTATACTTCAGTTATTTTAATTTTAACTTTTTTTTTTTTTTTTTTTTTTTAATGTATAAATATGACTAGCTGAAATGAGGCCAAATTTTGTTGAACAAAGTGAAATAAAATGTAGTCAAATTCTGCACATGCTGTGTTGGGTTGGAGTATGTGGGATTCAGTGCTCCCTCAGCAAATTTGCCAGTGACACCAAGCTGTGTGGTTCAGTTGATATGCTGGAGGGAAGGAATGCCATCCAGAGGGACCTTGACACGCTTGTGA
>JANRGW010039475.1:29442-43327 GCA_024733675.1 Psilopsiagon aymara | reverse complement strand
ACTTGTTCCAACAGTTCCATGTCCTTTTTTATGTTGAGGACACCAGAACTGCACACAATACTCCAAGTGAGGTCTCAAGTTTTGTTGGAAGTAGGCCCAGGTGAATTGGATACACATAGAATCAGAGAATCAGTGACTCAATCACGCTGGAAAAGACCTTTAAGATCATCAGTGGATAAGTCCATGTATTTTTGAGATCAAATTGATTACAATTATTTAGGTTATGAGATCTGGCTGTATAGGATTTGGTGTGAGGATGTGAATTGGTGCTGCTTGTGTTGGAAGTTGAGCAAAACCCATGAAACTGAAGTCTATCAACCCAGGCTTTTAGAAGGCAAAAGAACAATTCGGCAGCTTAATTTTCCTTCCTTTTCTGCACCCCGTAAGTCATTAAAAATAGTGTCTTATGTATTTTTGATCTTCAGAAATGCCATTGCCCACCATACACCTAGGAACAGCTTTACCCTGTCAGACCAAAGACCTGAGTGCTTTGCTCTGGCAGTGTCCTGTTGGACTTGGCTAGGGCATGGAATAGGACAGATGTATTACATTCTCATTATCTGCAGTGAGTGCATTAATAAATACGAGAAGGATTCACCTAGTATTTTTATAGTGTACATGACATTGTAAATCAATATTACCATATTATCCTAAAGCTAAGGGGTATATGTGTTAGATGTTTGGCTGGTTTTGTTGGGTTTTTTTAATCCTTTAGCTCCTTCAGGTATCCCTCTGTCAGATTTACTGTTTCTTCAGTATTTGAAAAAGTAATTGGTATTTAAAATCCCTTCCCAAGTAAAGCCTTTTTTTTGTCAGTTTCGTGGTTTTTTGCATTTAACTAAGCAACTGTTGTTGCTTTTTTATTTCCTGATTTGTGCATAGCTGCAGTGTTTTGAAGGATTGATGTTTACTTCTTATTCTGTTGTTTGCCTGTTTAATCATAATAGCTTTTTTTTTAATGTTTTTGAAATGTTGTGATAGATATTACACGTTTGCTTTGAGCCTTCAGTATAGTGTCATTAAGGACTCCTCCTGCCAAACATCCCTTTCACAGTGCTTTTTTTTCCAAACTTGCAGGTTTTCTGTAGCTGCCATTCTGAATGTAAATATCAATAATAGCTATCTGGCTTTTCCTTAGCCTTGTTTGTTTAAAATGAAGTTAAAATGCAATAGCAAAAAGAACAGTTCCTGAGTAGTAGTTCTGATATGCTGTAGTCACTGCTTATGCTGCTTCCATTTCATCATTTTGGAGCAGGTTACGGTGTTTAGGAGCAAGTCAAGTGTTACTTTCTGTCTGATGAAGAAGTTATGGAGAAATTACTTTTTTTCTTAAGGAGAGGTTGCTTCCCCCCCTCCCCCAAGTGTTAGTCTGCTATGGTATATGGAAAATATTATGGTGTGATGCCCAAATTACTGGCATTTTCCCAGTCTCCGTGGAGGAAGCTGAGCTGGCTCATTATTACTCCATTTATTGAACTTGCAGTGTTAAGCCCCTTTCTCAGCCTGTTAAGTCACTCTTTGCTGTTCCTGTTCGGCAGCCAGAGATGCAGCTATAACGCGTAGCTCCTGCTTAGGCACAGAGCCCTCATTTGGGTGGGAAAGCAGCATTCTAATCAAACCAGGCTTCTTGAAAGTGTGTGCGTCTGTAGTCATGGTTTCAATTTTTTGATAAAATCTGGAATAGTGTTTTTACTCCCTTTTCAGACTGTTCCTCACCATTCACTGAGTTCTTGCCAACTTGTCTTACTTGTTTCCTAAGGATACCAAGCTTTTACACTTTGCACCGCAGACTGCCTCAGTCTGAGTTGTGTACTCTGCTGATCCTGTTGTATGTCCCTGGACTTTGAATTATAAAAAAAATTAAAAGCTTTAAAATGAAAAATGTCAAAGTAGCAGCCAGTGTTATTCTTTAGAGATCTTTGGCTCATCTTTGGAAACTAAGTTTTAACCTACAAGAATCACCTAAAATTTCTAATTTAGTTATATGGACGTAATATGAGTGTGTCATAGTACACTCACTCCAACCTGTCTGAGGTTCCAAGAAGAAGTGCAATTTGAGGCTCAAAAATTAGTCACAGAAATTGGCATTAAAAAAAGAAAATCATCTTAGCATTTCTTTTTAGAACTTGTAAATACTATTGTTATTCCTATCTTCATTATAATTGGAAGTTACTACCTCATTCATATTTCATTGACTTTAAATAAACATGAGCTGCCATCAGATGTAAATTCAGTGAATTCTACCATCAGATGGTAGAAAATTATTTAAAGGCCATGATTTGTTCCTGAAGAACTGTTCATTTCATATGTGGCAATATATGATGTTAGGGGCTACTGCGTAAGATTCACTTATCAGCAGGAGACTTGACTCTGAAAAAAGGCACAGAAAATAACTCTGTTCTTGTCAGCAGTTTACATGGATCTCAAAAGGTGTAGTACCTTCACCTAGCTTACTGTGAGTCAGCTCAAAAATTGTCTGACTTACCTTTATAACCTCATGGATGATTCTGTATTAGAGATCACATGACAATACAAGTTTTGGAATACATAGTCACAGGATTTTTCTTCTGTGTAATTTGACTACAGTTGGCCTAACCAAGTCCTTTCATTCCTAATCTGTGGAATTAAGTGTTACAGTATATTTTCGGTACCTAAACAATTTTCTTGCTCTTTCAAGGCAGGAAGTGTTATTGGCTACAGCTATTTAATCTCAAGTTCTGTTTTGTCAAAAAGGAGCTATGTCCTTGTTTAAGATGACTAGTGAATCTTCCCAAATCTACCGGCTTTTCTTGCTAGATGATGATCATTATTAGGGAGGCAATGCAGTGCACAACAGCATTCAACAGTATTAAACTTCGGTAGTAATTGTCCAGTTCCAAGGACTGACGGAGTGAAATAAGTGGTGCAGCCATGAATTAGTCCTTGCTTCATAGCCAAAACCAAATCCTTGCACCTTCATGTATGTGAAGATCCCCCCAGCCTCTTCTATAGTCTTTCCTATGAGACATTTCATAGTTGCTCTCAAAATAACAGCTTTCCTTTTGAGCCCTTTATCTACTGTTGTTGACAGCTGCAGTAATTTACCCATGGCACAAAGTAATGTTTTGCTTGGGTTTCTTTTTTAAAGTTGATTCATGTTTACTTTGTTAATTTTCGTGAGCATTAGTTGTTCTTACAGTAACGCAAGACACAGAACACACACAGTAGTGTTGTCCTTGGCTGAGATGTTTTCTCTTCATTTAAGCCACTGTCTGTTAGCTCTGGTAGGCTGAAGAGTTTCTGTTTTTCCAGTGTTCAGTCCTCTTTCTTATAGCTAAATCTTGGTTTTCTGCATAACTCATCTCTATCTACCAGGGTTCATCCACATCCCCCTTCCCTTGTTGCCCTGTCAACCTGGGTAATGGTTTCTTTTCACTTGATAGGTCACCTCGTTAGTTAGGCCTGCTCTGACCTCTCATAGCTGTGCTGTCATGTCATAGCCAGGTGTTTGCACTGGAGCTGTATGCCTCTGTGGATGTGTCCACAGTTAAGTTAGTATTTTAGGGTATGTTCTAGATCCTTCTGCTACACTAAGATGAGTCACTCCATTTCTCTTCCTGTGAGCACAGAGGAGCAATTGTATATGGCAGCACAGGACTGCAGCACTTCATTTCACTTCAGGTAGCAGGCTCGGTATGGAGAACCACTACACTAGCTTGGGCAGAAGTGATTTGCTGACTAACCTAAATCCCTGGCTAAAAAAATGAAGTGCATGGCAGCTAAAAATGTGATAAAGTATCTGAGGACAGATACAAGCTGACTGCAGTTCACGGATACCCTTTCAGACAACAGAAGTCAAAGAATCATCTTACCAATGCTATCCTGAAAAGAAAGCCTTGTTTGTCCTTTCATACAGACTTCCTGTATGTCACAGTATCAATTCACCAAAATGGCATGTCAGAGGGCTCAGAGTTACAAATGTCCACGTATGACTTATATCGCTCAACTTGATCATAATGGGCATTTCTCATTCAGGCAGGAGTAATTGCCACCAAAAGAAGAGCCTCTTTTTATCGGCCAGGATTTTTTTGTGCCTATTTGAATTCTGTTCAAATTTGAATATCCTAATTCTGTTATGATTCATCTCCTTTCTAGGCAAACTGTATTTAGGCTTTTTAGGAGACAGATGGAGAACTACCAACATATTACTTTGAGCACCTGGTTCCCACTGTTCCCTGGTAGTGAGCGTAACTTTTTCACTGTGGTCAACCCTACTTTCAGTTGGCCTCTGTACAAGTACAAGTCTGCTCTTGAATCTCACTGCACACCTTCTCAGTCTTTTCTAAGCCGACTCATGCTTAACTCCCTGCCTTTGAAGTTTAATTGCTCTTTCACCATATCTGCAATTAATAGAAAGGTGAAAACAAAGTAGTGAGTTCCTCAGGGCACTATTACTAGTTAACTTCCAAATTAGCAGCACTCCTCCTAAGAACATCTACTTTTCCAAAAAGCTAACAATTTTCATCTTTCTCAGTGGAGTATCAACCTGAATACAAAACTATAAATACAACACATTTTAAAAGCATTTGGCATAAATTTATGCTCCTGACATTTGGAAACATGCCCAAAAGCCAGACAGCACTATGAAAGTGAACACTGAAATGAAATTGTGCCCTATTTCTTCCCCAACATTCAGTTTAAAACTACACATAAAGGGAAATTCACCAACAAATTTACTGTACAGATAATTTTAATTAGTATAGCACCAAGACATAATGTGTAAAAATACATAAATGAGACAAAACCAAAACTAATATAATGGACCATATATATATATTGCAGCATGAAAGATCCAAATTGGGGGTGCTGTTCCAAATTGTGCTGGTTTTGATGAAATGGCCTCAGATGACAAGCAAAAATCCTTCCATCGTAGAGCTGTTTTGTGGGAATGACTACCTTCCTGTTTTTTGGATAGCTATTACCAGATTCAAAGCAGCAAGTAGTAAGCGACTATAACCATTTCAGTCTACTGTTTTGTAATCTGAAGCGAATTTCAATCTTCTTGGAACAATGAAATACCAAATAAGTGTATTTGTCTTCGAGCTTATGACCTGTAGTGGGCTTTAAGGCATACCAGATAATCAGCTTGTGCATGACTAGAGGCAGTTAGAACACCACTGACAGACTGGTGTCAAAATTATTGTTACAAGAAACAAACTCAAAAGTCAAGTAAAAGAAAACTATATTCTACCTTAAAAGGAAAAATAAACTTTTAGGCAAGGCACCATCTGTACAGTACTTGGGCAACACGTGCCACACGCCATAGCCTGTGCAGAGCTATGTGGCTGTGTATTGTAGTGAAAGCCTAACCCTCTACTCTGCTGCTTACCCCTTCATTTCTTTTCCCGTTCACACTCAGTTGGCTAAAGTAGCCCAAGTAATTAAGGAAAAGTGAATTTGCCTTATAATCTGCACTGGGAGTAGTTCTGCTTACCTTTTCTCATTTCACTGATGCAATCAGGGTATTCGGAAACACTGAAAACCAACGAAAAGTGCAGTGATGGAGACCAATAATTACAGTTTTAGACAGCAGAAAGTTAACAAACTCTGTGGCATGAGGAAAGTATGTGATTTAGTTAACTTGAAATAATCAAAGATTTTACTGTAAATAAACAAAGGAGAATGTAGTCAAAATGGAGACTAAAATCCCTATTTTAGCAAGATCATCTTAATTTTCCTGGGGAGAGGAACGGGAAGGGTAGAGAGGAGCGAGGGGCAGAAAACAGGGCAGGGTTCTGAAATATCCTGGATTGCCTGTATGAGAAATAAAAATACCAGCTTAAGGAATAGGAAAAGGAAAGTGCATAATTTAACACTTTGGTCTGCCAGCCTGACAAATTCAGAATATACGAACTGAAGCAAGCTGGAAAAATGGCCCAAATGTTTTGATATATTTAACCTGCTTAAAAACATGCAGACTTCATAGCCATGGTATCTGTTTCTGAGTATCACACACAAAAAAACCCCAAAACAAAACAGGGAACAGCTTTCCATGGATGAGACTTCCGTATTTATTGTTATTCCATGTGCATAGAAAATGGCAGTGAAATTTCTTATGAAATAGGCAGGGAATGGGAAAGGTGTAGATATACTGGACTGGACTTTGTGCTTCAAAATGACACTATTCAGCTTTAAAACTTTTTTTTTTTTCTTTTAAAATTCATAATATTTTCTTGGATTTTTTTTTTTTTTGTGCATGATGTTTCAAATTCCTTTTAAAATGACGCACTGCATTACAAATGGATGGCACTTTAAACCAACGTGGCATTTCCATATTTACACCAACGGCAGAAATGTACAAGACGTAGTAGCATACAATCGTGACATTTAGTAATAGCAATAAAACAAGGGCAGCCATTTTATTTTTTCTGTACAAACTATCAGAACGAGACTTTTATTCACATAAAAAAAGAAATCATCTTTTATTTGCTCTGACCTACACACTTCCAAATTCATTTTACTCAATTCTCAAACCTTTCATCACATCGCCCACACCCTCACCAGACTACAGGAGCTACAAGTAATTATACCTAACATCTAAACAGAGCAAACCCCATCCTTTCCAGTTTTTCTTCCCCACGATTCCTCACTCAGAAAAACCCATTAAAAAAAAATACATCTTCCTTGTTCCTTCTTTCATCTTTCACATTTCATAACCAAAACAACAAAAGAGGCCATTCCATTCCTTCTCACGCAAGATGAGGAATACACTGTTGTTGTTTCTCTTTGATGCTACACCCAGGAGTCAGGTGAGCCTGGGTACTGTTCTGCTCTATAAGAAGATCGTCGGGTGGAATAAAAGTCTACATAATTTGTGGTTGATTTAAGTCCATATTGTGTTGTGTAATCTGAAGTAGCAGGAAAGTGAACTCGATCATCAAAATATGGGTCTTCGTAGCTGTGCGGGGACTGCAGATACAATCTGTATGCATCATAGTTTTTTCTGTTGGTGTCTTCTTGACTGTAGTACAATTGCTGATGCTGTTGACAAAATGATGGGAAAAAAAGCTTTCAAAATTCTACTAGCAGAGAAAAATACCCATTTCTCAAACTTGCACATCATAATGACCCTTCACCTAAAAAGTTAAGTGCAGCTCAACCAGTGATGACAGTAACATTGGTGTCACCCTCCAGTGAGATACAGGAAATGTGCCTCATTTGTAAATTAAACTTAATGCAGGAGAAGCATCTAAGCCCGCTTCCCTCTAAGCCCGCTTCCCTGTCTCCTCCTGCACTCATTGGGAAGTCTGTAACTTTTCCAAAAGCAGCCTTTTTACAGCATAAGCAGAAAGTGCAGAACCTGACCCTACTTACCAAAAAAGAACCCCAAACCCATCCAAGGTCACATCAAGTCAGAAAAGTAGTCTCAGATCCCAGTACAAGAGCACACTAAAATACAAGACTATAGGACTCTAAAAGACACAGAGGTCACAGAAGTACGTAAGCAAGTGCCAGTAAGTAATGTCTAATAACAAATTCACTTTGCTATAGACACACTCTGTAAAAAGGCACTCTATTATTACAAAGTATGCTCCAACTCCCTGAAGCTCCACTAAACACTGAACACAGTGTTGTTATCTGTGTCACTTCACAATAGAATTTGGGAGTCACCTGTAGTCGTCTGTTTTGTTCTCTTGCTGGTGAGGAATAGGAACTGATGTAAATTGGTGAAGCTTTGCTGGAACCTGTGAGAAAACAGTTTATGACATAAACTTCAGTCTTTATGCTTTTGTCTGTAAGTCTATTTACTTCTCTGTTACCTAGAAGAAATTATGTAGCACCCAATTAAGTCTCCAGATTGTAGTATCTACTAATAATATAGCAACACAATACAGGCAGATTTTCTCCCCTCAGCAGCAGTTAATCTGAAAACAAAAGGGGGTTTGTGTTGCTGTTTTCTGTTTTACAGATTAATAGCCTTTGAACCAAAATTTCCTTCTCTTTATTCACTACCATCTCTGTTGTTTTGCATCGTGTAGTAAGGAAAAGATGAAATCTTAGTATAATTTAATAATATAATAGTATTAAATTACAGTAATACAGAACCATACATTATAATATATATATATATAATGTGCATAATAAAACAATTTTCTGTAATAGGATTTTAAATACAAATAAAAATTCAAACACCTCTCACCTCCCACTACATAATCAGATCTTCTTTATTCTGGTAATGTGTGCAATTTTAAAGACAATAGGAGCAACAGAAGAAATTCCTGTACAGTTCCACATGCAGTGAATATAATGAGTAAAAATGGCAAACAACATTAAATGGTAATAAACTTGCTAGTGCAACTGTCCCTACTATTACTGTATAAACTGCTCATATAAAGAGTATTTATGTATTCCAATTGAAAGTTCACCTGACCAGTATCTTACCAGTATATATGTCTTTATGGGCAATGACATCACCTTGGTTATTATAATACTGCATAGAAGGTTGTGTTCTCTCATATTCAGAGCGGGGTTCTCTAATTCCTAATAAAGCCGGTGATGAGGACGTGCTGCCAACTGATACAAAAGAAAAGATTATCAGTGTGTACAGCAAAAAGCTTTCCCATACCTAATCTCCTCTTCAGTCTTGCCTCATCCTTTCTTCCTCAAGGATTAACAAATGAGGAGAATGTGGGAAATGGACAAAATGTGTACAGAGTTTTTCCTGGATGAAGAACCCCAACAACAAAAGCTATCAACCATGTAGCATGAGATAATAATTCCCTATATTAATGGTGAATCACTGCTCTGTAATGCTTACAACTGAAATAAGAGACCTTACCCATTTTAGTTTGCTTATGACTTAAGTTGTATTTAAGATGACACTCCCACTGCTGTTTATGATTTTATATGTTACACTTAAACAGAATCTTCAAGTTCATCTTATCACTT
This sequence comes from Psilopsiagon aymara, assembly GCA_024733675.1. Lineage (NCBI taxonomy): Eukaryota > Metazoa > Chordata > Aves > Psittaciformes > Psittacidae > Psilopsiagon > Psilopsiagon aymara. The sequence goes on along the minus strand of JANRGW010039475.1, from coordinate 34,399 downwards.
GGGACAGGACAGAAAAATTTACAGTCTGCCTGGCTGAGGGGCTCCATGTATACACTTGTATTACTGTTCTTTGATGAGCACATAGAAGCGTTATCTTGGGCATCTTGTGCTCCATTTGGCTGAAAACCCTTGTAAGACTGGCACAGTGGATTACTTACTTCATATTTTTACAATGAACATGTCACTCTCTACTGTGGTTGTAAAAAGTTTGTTTGGTTTAATCGTCCCTCTTTCACAGACACCTCAGGTTTTGTTGGCTTAGAAAGACTCCACACAGGAGAAAAATACCTAAAAATAACCTAGAAATTTGCCTTCAAAATATTATTCAATTAGCTGTGCCTATTATAGTATATCTCACAATTTTGTGTTGTTATGGATAGTTTAATTACATTATCCTGCATGTTCATAGCTAAAAAAGTTAAATTTGGGGGTGTCATTAAAATTCCGATGTGTGCGTTAACAATAGAGTGACTGAAGCTGCTGCCACAGCGCCCTCTGTGGACATGCTTTCTGCGCCAGGCTTCCACCTTGCCAGCTTAAGCTGGTACATGCTCTGCAGCACAAAAGCAGACAGTTCCCTTACTAAGTGTTCTCTGAAGTACGACAGCCTGAACATTATGCAAGAGCTGCACCATCTTAATTCCTACTGGTAGCTCAAAGAACTGGAGAAACAGAGTTGTTCTGCTAGCAAATCTTGGGAGAGAAAGCACCAAGAATCAGACAGTAGGTACTGACTGGTATATCCTTCTGCACTTTGGTAGAATCTGGTCAGTTCCCCGAGCCTAAGCTGTGTTTGCTTCCTTGCTTATTTTGAGAAGATATTGTTGGTGTCGGCAGTAGACACAAAGTAATCTGTGTCAAAGCAGTCTGTGTCAAATAGTCTGTGATTTCAAGGTGGTGTTTTTGCGCCAGTATGTGCAACTTGGCAACTAGGCATAAAAATAAAAACCGCCTTCAGTATCCTGTGGTTTGAGAGTGACAAAGACACTTGGTCAGGACATTCTTTTGGATGAAGGGCTGGGAGAAAACCAAATGTATAACACAGTAAGATCAGAATAACAAGTCCTCTGTAAGTGGTGAGGGCAGTCTGCTGTTGTATGGCACTAAACAAAGGCATCAGCCCTGCCTGTTGTACTGCAGTATTCTACTGTACTACTGGGAATGAAAGACACGCTTTCTTTCCACAAACTGTGAGACTGCAGCTTGAATTGCATTAAGGAGTAAGTGCAGATTTGCTTCCAGGTGCTCCTTATCCAAACTACACTGCTAATGTAGAGGAGTCCACAAATCCTCTGGAATTCAAAGCCTGCCAACATTAACAGCTCAGGTAACATTAAGAGTATGTGAAGTTCTTACGTTTAAATATGGAGGAGAGACAACATGACCCTTTGTGTTTTACACAGAATTAGTAGTAAACTGAGAGGCTATTTGAATTTAAAAAAAGAAAAAGGGATACCAGGTATCCCTTCAGGAAATCTGTCTACATTCCTAACTGACCTGACTGTATGACAGGTGACATCTGTTGATTTGCTGTTGATAAGGACGGATGTGATTTGAATCTCTCTCGCTCTAGTGTTGACACCGGTGTAATAAAATGACTTTGATTCCATCCATCCTGTGGAGTGGCAAAAAAAAGAGAAGAACCTCATAATAAATCGCTTTTCATTAAATCAGGAGGTTTTGTAGAACTCTTTTTCCAGTGTAGGCTAATTTTGTAATTTACCTTTTTATAAATGCTCCGGAGATCTCGGTATTGCCATAATGTATTTAGTACCTGGGCAGCTGCCTTGACAACTTTCAGTGACGATCTAAGGAAGTATAGAATATTACATTACTAGAAAGCCACTCTTAGTTCCACTTAAAAAGAACAATGTTTCTGAGCTACATAACAGCCTAAGCCTTGATGCTGTGAAGTAAGTCAGCTCACCCCTCTGGATCTCACTAATGCCTGCCTGCATCACTGTGTGTGAACACAGCTGTGTCAGCACCTCACCAACAGTCCAGTGCAGAACCTGGGGAACTGTGACAATCAATTCCCTCTCCAGCCTAGAAATTTTCTCTTCAGGTCACCCACTTGAGGAATACAGATACAAGGGGTGAAATAGCTACTGTCACTGTCTGCAAGAACTGAAAATCCTGAAAAGAAACATTCTATTTAGTGCATTTCATAGAAACTGAGATGACATACTTTAAATCACTGTACAAAATCCCTAACTGTAGAAAAAGAACACCTAAAAGAGAGTCTCCAGACATTCTCATAGAGGGTCTTTGTTCTCAGTTTTGCAGTGCACTAATGAACACTCATTGGCTGAGAAAACAGTTTTCCTTGAGAGAGAGAGAGAGCAAGGTGAGGAAAACTGCTCGAGCTATTATTAAAATAAAATCACACCATCTTTTTTTTTTTTTTTTAAAAAAAAAATACCCAACCCAGCAGTAAGCTGGTAGTGGTACTGGAGCAGTGGTTTGACATCAAATGCCACAGCATGACAGCTGTGTTAAACATAAGCCTTTTTCTGTCATTGTGAAGGTTCATCCAGGTAAAGTTTTTGGAAAGAAAGACTGAAGAAAATTGCAGTTGATAAGTATTAATCAATGAGCAGACACTCTTCGTATGTTCACACAATTCTGAATTTGTTTAGTGCACCTTGTTGCCTCATCAGTATAAGTGCAGGTACAACTTCACACATTGTCTCCACAGACCAAATAAGTCCTATAAAGGATCATTGCATTCACACCTACAGCTGAAATGAGTCTAGGTCCCTTGGACATATGAAGTATTATAAATGGTGGATACTCAAAACATAACCCAGTTCCTTTTGAGACAAAAGCTTTGATAAAAATACAGTATGTTTAAATCACACTGACCAGCTTTCCAGTGAAGAGATCTTTACCTCTCCTTTACTATCTGATTAAACACTGGGCACTACACAGGGCTCACTATATAATCAGCTTTCTGCTACCCATAGAAAGATCTGTGATACCCATGTCTATACAAGAGCCCTGCTCACATGCTTTGCATCAGTTGTGCTGCAGAGGAGTACAGGGCAGCAACTCTGAGCAAGGCCAGGTGGGTCTATGGACTGGCTTAGCGTTGACCCTGCACAACTCTGGAGCCAGTACATGTTCCTGTCCCTTGATGCTCACCCATCCAGTTCTGGCAGGTTTTATCACTACTAAATAAACAATGCTTGATCCAGCCCAGCCCTGAACTCAGCTAACAAAACCCCTGCCACAGGGGTTGGCACAACCACACCCAAGGAAGTCTGCGGAGAGCCTGTCTTCTCAATCAGCACTTGCTCTGCCATCCTACTTGAGACAATCCCACAGGCTAGGTAAACTGTTGAGTAGGCCAAGTTTTCCTTGACAATGTGCCAAATGGCCATGCTAGATTTAATCAATAGCTATTGTTATATATCCTGACAAAAGTGCTAACATACCCTGTCTTGGAAAAGCTATAAATGTCCTATTAATCCTGTAGGTGTTTAAGAGGGGACACAGTTTCACTTCCTGCATTCTTAAGCATTTTAAATGGAAATACATGAAGTTCATTGCCTACTTGCCTGTCACCTCTTCCTTTCGTTATGTTCACCAGCTTTTCTATTCCTCCAGTATCGGCGAGGGCTTTGGCATTTTCCATGTTTTTACTAGTGACCTCATGCAACGCACAGCAGATTGCTGCTACAGTCTCATCGGACAGTATGCTTGGGCCGTTGCCTCCTGGCAGTCGATTAACCAGATCTCTCATGGCATATTTACCTATAAACACCCATCAACAGAACAAAGGAAAGACATATATTTGTGTACTTAGGATTTGAAATTATAGGACATGGCACAAAACTGCATCTGAAAGCAGTAAAAAGAAACACAGTATCAAAACCATGGAGATCTGCCAAGAATTCCCATTTTACACCAAGTTGAAAGATTAAAAAAAAATCAAAAATGGATCTTTAAACTTAAAAATGTGTGAAGTTGAATTCTGCATTAAAACAAGCATCTGTAAACAGGAATTATTTGGAGAAAGCAGAATCATGCAAGGAAAAATGTTCTCTTTATTATGACTGAAGGAGTAGTGTGTGTTCCTAGGCTTCATTTATGGGAAGGTTAAAGAAATCCTTAAAGTAACTTGGAATTTTTTTCTTATTTGTTCCTTCCAAGAGATCAGATCACAGCTCTTTGATATTTCAGTTACTGACTGATGCACAGGAACAATCACACTGCAGACAAAGGAAATTAACTAAAGCCAAGGCTTTGGTTTTTTTTTTTTTTTCCCTGTTTAGGCTGTGCTGTTGATTGAACGATTAATTGATTTTATTGAAGACATGTATTTATACATAACAATGAATAATGAATAAGCTTTACACAAAGCTATTAGCTGTTGGTGTAGTTTAAGCCCAGTCAGCCACACAGTCACTCTCTCACTACCCCCCCTTCCTCTACCCCACTGCCAGAGGGATGGGGAGGAGAATCCAAAGAATGTAACTCCCACAGGCTGAGATGAGAGCAGTCCAGTAACTGAGGTATAACACAAACCACTGCTGCTGCCACCAATAATAATAATGGCAAAGCAGATAAAAAGGGAAGAGACTACAACTGCTCACCACCCGCTGACCGATACCCAGCCCAACTGAGCTAAGTCTTCCAGGTGACTGCCCCCAGTAGTGGGCATGACGTGCTGTGGTATGGAGTACCTCTTTGGTCAGTTTGGGTCAGGTGTCCTGTCTCTGCTTCCTTCCGGCTTCCCCTCCTCCCTGGCAGAGCATGAAGCTCAGAAAGTCCTTGGTCAGAGTAAACATTACTGGGCAGCAACTGAAAACATTGGTGTTATCAGCACTGTTCCCAGGCTGAAAGTCAAAACCACAGCATTGCTGAACCCAGCTACTAAGGAGAAAAATGACTGCTACTGCTGAACCCAGGACAGTATCCACCCCTTATTCCATACCATTCACATCATGCTCAG
>JANRGW010039475.1:0-11473 GCA_024733675.1 Psilopsiagon aymara | reverse complement strand
CTGCCCATGGCAGGGGGGTTGGAACTAGATGATCTTAAGGTCCTTTCCAACCCTAACTATTCTGTGATTCTATGATACTGCTACTAACAAATGTAACTCATTTAGTGCGGAAGACCATCCTTAGGAAAAAGAAAAGCACTGTACTTCATTCCAAAATGTTACACTGGAAAATCCATTTTACACGAAAAAATATAGATACACTACAGCAGTAACAAATAGTGCCAATTTTAAACTATCAGACATATGGTGTTTCTGGTCATGTAGAGTGACACTAATTCCCCTGTATTTACATTACCTTAATCTGGGAATAGAGTGAACAGAGTGTAGTTGGCTAGTATTAGTCCTGACATAGGTGGAGTTTTCTAATCATTAAAGTAGTAATTAGTGGATCTTTTCCACTTCTTTTCTTTATATTGCTATTTATAGAAAGCATTTACAAATCCCTAAGCTCCAAAAGCCTGCTGTAGATTCTTCTCAAAAATCCAGCACGCCACTGACTCCACCAGAAGACAATTTAGGTCAAAACTTCCCTTTTCTGTAGCTGGTTAAAAAAAATCACAAACGCGAGTGAGAGCTCAAAAGTGAGCGCCACTTCTGAAGCAGTCAGCTTTAAGTAAAAATAAATACCATATTTGAAAAATCTTTTTACTTACAAGCAGAATCATAGAATCATTTAGGTTGGAAACGACCTTTAAGATCATCAAGTCCAACTGCTAACCCACCACTGCCATTACCTTAATGCTTACTTATGTGGAAAATACTGAAGGAAAATAGCCTGCACATGAACTTGAACTTAAATGCTTTCGCTACCTTCTGCACAGAGTTCTTTCTCTACTTAATAGCTTTTCTAAACAAGGAAATGAATTGGAAAGGCTCCCAGCACTACTTCTAACTTGAGCACCGTTGTACAGCTTTGCTTAGCAGGTAAGCAGTTAAGCTTCACAGCTTAACAAAATCAAATGAGGGAGCTACTAAAACTTGAAAGAGGAACTGTTTAAAGAAAGTAAAAAACTCAGGTTTTTCTATCCTCTCATTTTAAATCCCCTACAACCTACATAGACAAATCACTCCCACAGAGAGAAAAAGAGACAACAGATGCACGCAGTACCCAGCAAATCCACCTTGTTTTGATGGAAATGGAATTCCCTCATGTGTTAGAATTGCAAATAATTTATTATTTCTGCACTTTAAATCCACAACAAGTGCCAAGTAGGTTCATGGCTTATAAGCTTAATCTGTTACCTTGTAACTCAAGAGACTGTGAGTGTCTACACAGTCACTTTTCAGGGCTTTACAAGCAGGCTGTGCACTGGGAAGCTTCTGTAATTTGCATGCTTGCCATTTTCTGCCTGCACTTTAACACACATTTACATAGTTTGGGTCCATCTTATGAATTCTGAAAGATCATATTGAAAACTTTTGTCAGCAGCCTGTAACAAATCAGGTGTTAGGAGTTAAAGAAATGCCTATTTGAGACCTAGCTGCGTACGTAGGAGAGTCACAAGACGGGAAAACCTACCTCAAGTGGAGCTTTAGTGCAGCTACCTCAAGATTCACTTCTCTCAGTGAATGTATACATCCACGTTAATACTTTAACTGTCAGTGATTTTGTATGCACAAAAAATACCGGTGCACAAGCAGAAAAGCAGTCAGTACACTCAGTTCCAGTCCCTTACCACTGATTTCACACTTTAGAAAAATAATCTGTGTTTAAGGTCTCTGCTTGTTTCTTTTCAAAACTTACCTGTTACGAGCTCTTTCACTTCAGCATCAACAGATTTCCTCAACAACCGCAGAAGAGCAGGTATCCCACCAACATTCTTCATCGCTATTTTATTTTCATCAGTGGACTTCCCATAAACAAGGTTTCTCAGTGCGCCGCAAGCATTCTTCTGAACTTCCAGGACTCTGTGATCCAAAAGATCAACAAGGTGCTTGATTCCTCCCAGCCTGCACACCTAGAAAACATAACATTGGAATCATCAGCACCCACTGCTTATACCTATTTAGTGCTCTGATTTAAAAGGCTTTTATTTTTATAAAAGCCAACACATTCCAGTCTGCTTCAAGAAGAAATACTGTTGGGTAAACCTTAATCCCTTGGTTGTTACACTGCATTGCGAACTCTTGTGAACACTCACATCCTCACTAAAAAGGCTGGGGGAGATTTTCAGTCATTTGCTGTGCTCAGAGAAAAATGCTTACTGATAAAGTTCTGCTTCCCAATAATGCTGTTTTTTAAGTAATTTCCTATATTTCAGAATATCTTTTTAGGGAATACTGGAAATATGAAGTGCAAAGATTAAAATGCTGACTGTTACGCTTAAGCACACACACAAACCAGTTCAAATTAGCATATAGTCAGTCCTGTTAGCATATCCGAAATTCTTGTTAAAAAGAAGATCTACTCTGCAGAAATTCCCTAAACCAAAAAGAACTGTTTATATTGTCTGCTTTAAGCAGGATAGATGCATTTGTTCTTTGTCCTATATACCTTCTTAAGACAAAAATTAACATTGTGTTTTGAGATATCATTTCCATGTAGAACTTTTCTTTGTTCAAGATATTTTTTAATGATGAAAGATTAAGGTATTTTAGAATTCCGTAATATTTACTAAATAATATATATTTTAAAGAGAGAACTACATGGCATTACTTAACAACATTAATTTTAAATAAAAAATAACCACCAAAAGTGACTGAAGTATTTTTTATGAACCTTTATAAAAAGTCTGAGCTATTCTGCAATATAGAGTGATCTATTATAACCTGGGACGTTAACACAGCACAGTAACTTTTGTGCCATACGATCTCTAGAACGTGCCTGAGGGAGGTGGCAAAAGGTTTTCCTAATCACTCCATACCTGCAGCATGAGGAGGGGACCCCGTGGTGAGAAGGAGACACACCATCATTCCTGGATGCTTGGCTTACACAGGACGTGGCTCTGGCCAAACAGCCAGCAGAGATGTAGAACGTAACTGTCCTAAGGGTTCTCTAATCCAGCACGAATGCACTTTCAGAGGCCCCTTTTCTATTTTAAACTGTACAATAACTGGTCTGGCAGCCACTGCTATTTGAAATACACTGATGGGAATGTGTTTCCATGGATTTTTAGCTTTTAAAATTCAGTGTCTTTTATTGGCCATAACACAACGAGAACAAATTATTCTCAATGAAACCATAAAATGATTTGGCTAAATCTCAGTTCAGTTGATACTTTAGAAAACAGAATCTTCTATTACATTACTGAAAAATGGACTGGGTATCAAGATGGTGAATGTCTTACACCTTAAAACAGCAAAAAATGAAGAGGCTTGGAAAAACCAATTGAACTGGTCTATGACCAACACCAGATCTGATTTTTACCTGTCAAATCACCTCCTGAGTAACAGAAATAAAATGAACTGATGACTTGGAGATTCTTAGACCACTGTTTAAAGTGTGTGTTTTTCAAAAGGAACTCTATATTTACATGCCTAGATGTATCTACTCTGAGTTACGTACCCAGGGGATACCTAGTTTGGCACTGCACAGAGAAGCCACTGCTACACCAAAAGCCACCAGGAATCTCTACCTAAAGGCATTCAGTGGACCTTATGCTTATTCACCTGGCAAGATTTCTATAGTAGGAGACTAGTATTACCGTGCAGGTTATTTATTTGACACAGACTACATTGAAAGCAGATACTGCAGGATGGTATAAAAAGTAATTTAAGGGTTGTTCTTTTTCAAGGCAGTTTTTATTTCCATTACTAAATAATGAAGAAAAAAAAAAATAACAAGGGGAGTTAAACCTCCCCCTTATACATCAATGCAGCACATCAAACACTACATCTGCCCTACGCATCCAAGGTACAGATACAAGTCACAAATGACAAAGCAGCTTTATCATTTTTTTCAGTCTTTACTCAAAACTTGATGGGATAGCTTTGTATATATAATTCAGAATAAAACTGGACTAGAAATCCATTCTTAAAGGCTTGAATTTTGCTGCATCCTTGTTCCTGCTTTCAGCAGGCATTTCTGTTTCTAATTAAAAAAAAAATAATATATATATAAAAAAATCAGAATTCTTGTAAAATTCATAAATTAACGTATCAGCATTGCATCAGTAATGTAATGCAGTGGTATCAGTATTTACAGGTAGACATTCATTACCTCGAAGCATCCTTCATTCATTCCCTGTAGTTTCACAGCTAATTTAAAGATTCCATGCCCCCCAAAAAAGATTCTTATGCTTACACCTTCAGGTTTTACCAGTGCAGGCACTCGAGGCCACTTTGCTAGATTTTCAGCATCTTTAATAGCCTGGCTATTGATCTAGTTGATCCAGTCTTTACCACAGCATTAAAATAATGAAGTTAAATCATGAATGAAAAGACAAAAGCAGTTCTCAAATAAAGCTTTACTGAATTTGGCACTAAAATAACAACAATCCTTTCCTATTCCAGAGAGTTTCTTGTGCTGGCTCCTTCTCTGAAAGGACCATGATTGCAGCATCCCTATCATCCCAGACACCATTGTAAACAGCAGAGTACCTCCATTTTCACTTTGTTGTCTCCGAAGCACAGGTGCTGGAGGTAGGCAGCTGCATTCGCCTGGACTGACGGGAACTGGTGCTGAAGCATGTGGATGACTTCAGGCAGTTCTGGGTCTCGCCAAGCAAACTCCCTTCATTAGATCGACACATTTAAGAAGGTGTTAGTTACAGATGTATGCTTATTTGCCAAGTAGAATTACTAGAGCATCTCAAGTATTTTTCAACAATCCAATTTTGTTCTGGAGTATCAGGGCTAGGAGGAAAACCAGGTCTATTAGAGTAATTATGAGTCACATCAACCTTTAGTCTTCCAATTGGAAAAGGACACTTTACATACAATATTCTTCAGTTACCTTGGTTGTCAATCAAGATGAATATATACATATACACTTGAGTATACCAACTCAAACACTACTACATAATCCTCCCAACACTTAAATATACAACAAACACCCACTTAACCATGCTGCTCAGGGGCGTCTCTTCCGTGCAGCATTTTTTTTTCCCCTCAGTGCTCAACATTCTTCCCAGTCTGAAGTCAGTTATACTTCAACAAAGGCAGCAGAACCTCAAATTTCATCATCATGGTCAGGTGCAGGAAGTTTGCGTAACTTGAGTTATTCAGGGCTTCTAAACTAAAAATCATTATCATCAAATCTCCCTCATTAAACAATGATTTTGCACAGACAAATCCTGGGAAAGTCATGAAACATATCTGTGCCCAACTCATGGGTTTAGAAATCGGCTCATTAATATTCACTGTGCCTCCTTCCTTCCATAAAGGGAGCTTGAGGGAGATGTTAAAAAAAAAAAAAAAGGAAAAGTAGTGTCTAAGTTTTCCCATGCTCAAAATACAAGTAAATTATGAATCATATCCCAAGAACAGTGTCTGGGGAGCTCTTTAAAGGCTAATGTACAGCCAGTTGGGTCTCCCCAGGATTCTGACAGTCACCAGAATGGGAAAAGTCATGTGCCTATGATGAACTGCTCAACAACTTAGAGGTTTATTTCTCCATACTAAAGACTAGAAGTCATTAGGGAAAACTGCCTTTCTAAGAAGACGATCCACTTTCTGAATGCTCCGTTGCTCTCATTCTGGAGGCATTTAAGCAGCCCAAGCTGAGGCAGCTGTAACACTCACCCAACCTCTGGAACAGCATGTTACACTCATCAGAAACTGTACCAGATTAAAATGTAATGTAAAACTAGTGTGCTGGGAAATTACAAGGTAAGAAGGTGCATCAGCAATGAGGACTGAGGCAGAATTTATCTGCAGTTTTTTGCTGTGAATATGGGGCAACCCTATCATAAGGAACTGCTCTTGTGAGCCAGGCCTGAACAGACCAGCCAGGGCACACAGCTAGCAAGCATTATTACTTAAATTACCTCAACTAGATTATCCAATTAATGTTGCTCAGATGAATGTACCATTCAGTTAAATGAAATCAATCCAGTCCCTCAATATCTATTTAAAACCCCCTGAAATATATTATTTTCTACAAATAAACAACAAAATCCATTAAAACCCATCCTTTCTATTTTTTTGAGGCAGGAGGATAGGGCCAAACTAGAAAATAACTGAACCAGGCCATGAGCCTTCTGTAAGGTGGGGAGCTAGGAGGATTTTGGCATAAGACTCCAGTCTGACCATCACTATTTACTGTTTATTTGTTTCAAAGGTTATGTGGTGCCCTGCAGTTTCCCTGTGAAGATTCCCAAGGCACTACTGGAGCCTATATCCTCCAGAGCAAGATGCTCTGTGCATAGTTCTGTTTGAGCTTGCAGAACGGGCCAGGGGCTTCCATGACTGAGGAGTGCCTGAGTGCTGTCCTCACAAACTGGCAGGCTGCTGATGACAGGAATTTCTAGCAACCACTGGCCCACACTGAAGATAAACAGCACCGCATCTCCCTCCAACCTTTGCGTGGATCAGGGTTTAATACTTGCATATTAAAATACAAGGCTTCAATAAGCAGTGTCTCTAGTAAATTGTTATTATAATATTAGACTTGTCATAGAATTCAGAATAGCCTGGGTAGCAAGGGACCTTCAAAAGTCATCTGGTCCAGCCCCCCTGCAATGAGCTTGAACATCTTCAATTAGATCAGACTGTTGCATGCCCATGCTGTGTGCGTACATTTACAACTTCAAACTAATAAAAATATCAATGCGTATTCACTTTCAAGATGGCACATTTATATATAATTTTTAAACTTACATTGTTCTGAAATGTAAGCAGGCTGCTCACAAAAACCAAAATTCAAAATGAAACCAATTCAAATAAATTTGGTATGTACTTCCAAATTTTCAAGCCCTGATTCCCATTCCATTAAGAGAAAGCTCTGTAGAGTTACTCAAAAATACTTGGAATACAGTAGTCAACTCTCATGAAATTTATAACTATTTCCTATAATAACCTCTGCAAGAAAAACATGGAAGGAAAATCTAATCATAACTATACACATGAAAGTTGCTCTTTCTTACTGTAACAGGTAGACTGCATTTAATTACTTTGGCTATGAAGGCACAGATCTTAGTATCTACATTAGTCATGATTGTTTCAACAATGTAAAACTGGAATATGCCCAACAAATGCCACATATATTCAAGGAATGTACTAAAAATCTTATTATGGAAAATACGTGTGATCCTTGAAAGCATGAATGGACTTGCCTGGGGTCCTTCTGAATGCTGTCGATGGATGGAGATCGTGTGGTCCCATCGTCAGCGGGCGTTGCATGCTGCAGCCTGTTGTAACTGGGCTCTGACAGTCGATACTGCACTGACCTGTAGGGTTCCGCATAGGTGGCTGTTGTGTTCAAAGCATAATTATTTCTTTGGTATGTGAGTGTGCTACGCTGACTGGATGATCTCTGCAGATTTCCGACTCCTAATATAAAATCAGCATTAAAAAAAGAAACTAAGTAACAAAGTCTATTGAAGAGAAGAGGCAATGCATGGTCAAAAGTTTAAGCAAAAAAGGAAAGAATCGGTCTTAAAATTGTGTACTGAGTTCAACACTGCAAGCTATTGCCAGATTTAAGGGAGCCATTACTCAGTGACCCAGGGAAGAGAGAGATTAGTTACAGAACTAAAGGTTTGGTGGAATCATGCTTATGCTTCAGCTTGCCGCAACAAGTATTTTAATACAAAATGCATCTTGTGCCACCAAGCAAAAATTAGGATGCAAAATGTTTTCAAGGCTTGTAATAAAATTCAGTTACTAACAGTAATTTAAATTTGCCAACTGTACCAAAAAGGAAAAATAAGTCAGCAAAAATGTATGGAGTTGATATGGTATTTTCCTTTTCCTAACTCCATGCATATTTTCCCTGACAAGTAACAAGAGGAAGACTTCAAAGATTAAGCTTGTAATTTCAAAAGCAGCAACGTGCATCTTCCTCACTTAACAGAGCTGTTGTGATGTCTTTTGTTCTTCCAAGATAACTGATATTAGGTAGACAGCTAAGCAGAGAATTTCAGTTCCTAGTTATATTTCCGTGTTGACACATCCTGACAAACTTAATTTGCCTTCTGTAAGTTGTAGAGGACCAGAGAATTGCAAAAACTGTCGCCTCCTTCAACACTCCATACGCTTAGTGTTTCAGTTACAGCAAAAACATTAAAAAGCAACTTCCACATGTGTGAAAACACGATACACACAAACCAGACACTTCTCTATAAATACTTCTAGAGAATTATTTAGTTAAATCTCTCTAATACCTCGGGAGGTTTTGGAAATTACTCCACTATAAAAATTATTGATCAACCTTGAAGAACGAACTGCACTGCAGTATGTATTGCATGTCTTGTCACAGGCAATCAGCTGTAGTACTACTCTAACACCTACACACTTTGTAATACAAGAGTAGAAATTCTATGAAATATTATAGAAATATTTCAGTTTCAATATGCATCCTTCAGATGTAGCATCTTAACATGATCCTTTGCTGAGAAGTTGGCCAAAACCAGTATTTTTACTGTGAAAGTTGCAGGAGGTACTTCAAGTGTGCAAGCTATCATTTTACTGATGAATAATAAAAATATAAGAAAATGAAAAAGAAGAAACTCGATTTGTAAGAAAACGTTGCACAGAGAATGCAAGAGGAAGCAATGCATTTTGTCTGTCACGAAATACGCTTTCCTCAGCTGTATCTGAGTGCGTGGTGTCAAATGGAAAATACTCTGCCCCTAAGCTGACACTGATACATAGCCCCAAGTATTACTTGCAAACACTACAAATGCTTTTCAATTCCTGCTGGTTATTTTCAGTCCTTCAAGCCTAGTTTCTGCCTCCATTGATTTATAATAACTGGCTTTTCCTTTTAAATTGGGATTACATATCCATATCATATATGTTCTCCTATGTGCCATAGGTCCAGAAAAACTCCAGTGAGTAAATCAAGCACTCCGCCAGAGGAATTGTGGAAGCCCTTTACCCACCTGACCCTGTTCGATACAAGGCTGACTGGGATCCCTGGTGGAGCTCAATTGTTCCATGATTTGGACTGCAGTACACAGGACTGTAGTAAGTTCTGCCTTCGTAGATGGGAGTGATGTGCAAGTCAGGAGATACAGCTGATCGTAACTCTTGTCCTAGCTGGCTGTGTTGACTAGCATATGAACTCCTCAGGCCTGAAACCAAGAAGAGGAAGATATATACATGTCCTATATAAACTAAAAATAATAAAGCTGTCATGCTTGAAGCTTTCTTCTTTTGGCCAACATGACACTGAAAGATTCATTGACAAAGAAGCATTTCCTTGATGGAAAGTTTTGTCCATACACTGACAACATTTAAGTTTTCCAACTCAAGTTTTTTGGTTGCATTTATAGTTGAAAGTCTAAAACATACAGAGTAAAAGGCAAGTCAGTGTGTGTGGTTCACAGCTTCAGCCATGACAAGGTAAGTTGGGAACCCAACAGAAATTCAGCTGTGAAATAGGCACAGCCTAAAGGGGGCCATCATCCTGAAAATGAAGCAATATATAGCAGTAAGAGCAAAAGTCTTCTCAGTGGTGGCAGCACCATCACTTCCAGAGTCATTCCAGGTGCTCCTACTCTTGGCATATTTCATTTATTCTGTGATTTCACCAGTTCTGTTCATTTACTTAAATTCTTCAAAGGTGACCAAACACGCTTCCCTTTGTATTACAGGAAGTAAGTGTAACAATCACACACATCCCACCTGTTCTCAGTCCAGCATTCCTCATGCATCCTCTCCTAGACCGCTAATGTATCTTTTTCAATCTTACAACATAATTTATTGTCATCTTTCTTACCTAAAAATGTACGCAGAGTTTATCTACAACACCAAATCAGAAATAGTAAACACAGTTAGCAAATACGTATGTAACATATGGGTAGTATGGCCAAGGTAAATGCATTTTTAAATGTTTAGTCATTCATAAATTCAGTTAGGGCATAAAGCCAGCAAAATTCTCGGTTTAAAAGGTATTAAAAAACCCTATTTCATAAAATTAATACTGTTTTGCCCACTTTGGCACTACCATTGTAGGCACTACCACTGTAGTGGCTAACAAAGCAATAAGATATGGTAAGTGAATTGTGCAAAGGTAATGAAATGGCAGAAATTACAGAACAATTTCAGAAGACAAGTAGTGACGTGTAGCCAAGTGTATCCTGCATTTGAGTATTCCCTCCCCAGCCCAGAATTACCGACAAGCTCTATCACAGTGTCTGCAAGAAAAAATGGGGGTCGCACAAAGCAAAGAGGCAGCTGGACTGACACCTCCCAGGTGATAGTGTTGTGTCCTGGGAAAACGCTCATCTTGTTATCATTGCAGTTTTCCCAGAACATGCACCACGCAGACACCCTTCCCAGAGCCTATAAGAACAGAAGGAAAGATGACCTGACCATCCACGCATCCTCTCCTTCAGCTTACACAGCAGGGAAGAATTCTGAATGACACTAAAGGCAGCTATGGTACTGCCCTTCCCCACATTCAAACTTCCTCTCAGAAAACTGGTCTTAACACAAATTTGAGTTTAAGATTTCAGGTGTTATACTGAACTGCAGTATGAGAGCTGAATAGAAAAAACAGGCATCTGATTCTGTTCAAAAAAGCGCAAGGCCTAACTGCAAAATCACCTTGTCTGTGCTACTTTAGATAAGGTCAGGACAAATCCAGTAACGCAGACAGAACTTAAAATTTAAAGTAACTGCACCTTAACAAGAACTGTCTCTACCTTTTAAGGCCTTATTTTAAGCTAATGTTGCAATAGTTACCTCTAAATTTAATTAAAGTGAGATAGAATATTAAGGGAAAAAAGACTAAAATTCAGTGGTACTAAGTAACATATTCCAAAAAAGAACTAGACATCAGACTAGTTCCAGCCTAGTATCTTTTACTTTGTGTATAACCTGCACATAAATTTAAATGTACTTTATCTTCAAAAACACGGTAATGTCTCTGGGTAACTCAATTTCACTTAGCTTCTTCAAACGTGAAATCTAATTTAACATATGGTTAGCAATGTAGTAATGAAAGAGAAAGACCATTCACAGCAAGCTTATGGTCTGACTGGTATACAGTGTTTGACATTGGTATTTACAGCTGATTTGTAGAATCATAGAACAGCTAGGGTTGTAAAGGACCTTAAGATCACCTATTTCCAACCCCCCTGCATAGGCAGGGACACCTCCCACTAAACCATGTCACCCAGGGCTCTGTCCAACCTGGCCTTGAACACTGTCAGGGATGGAGCATTCACAGCTTCCCTGGGCAACCCATTCCAGTGCCTCAACACCCTTACAGCAAATAACTTCTTCCTCATATCCAATCTAAACTTCCCCTCTTTAAGTTTGAATCGATTACCCCTTGTCCTATCACTACAGTCCCTAATGAAGAGTCCCTCCCCAGCATCCTTGTAGGCCCCCGTCAGATACTGGAAGGCTGCTATGAGGTCTC
>JANRGW010039474.1:0-13255 GCA_024733675.1 Psilopsiagon aymara | reverse complement strand
CCCCATCCCTGCAGTGCTCAAGGCCAGGTTGGACACAGGGGCTTGGAGCAACTGCTCCAGTGGAAGGTGTCCCTGCTATGGCAGGGGTTGGAGCTGGAGGAGCTTTAAGGTCCCTTCCAACCCAAATCAGTCTGGGATTCTGTGATGAGAGCTTAGTAAATGAGGAGGCTGAAAGAGCTGAACTGGAGGCAGTGATAAAAGCAATGTCAGAGAAGGGTTTCCTTGTGCTCTTCTGTAAGTGTATGAAGGCAGTAACCCTCAGAAGGGCGACATTAGAGACTGTGTTACTGATTCCATGATGATCCAAGAAACCCCCCCTACCACAGTTGGAAAGGTGAGGAGGGATGGGACCGTGGCCTGAGGACCATGGCTCAGATCCTCACTGGTTGCTGCATGGCTGCGTAGCCAGTTTGACCATCATTAGACATAGCAGAACTCAAGTTTTGAAGGCGGTAGTTGAGGATGGATGGATGAAACCTATCAGAAGCCCCACTGAGGCCCAGGGTTCCTTCTTCAGGTCCTGAGTAGGTTCTGTGTGTGCCCCACTCCCAAATCCTGAACTTTCTAGAAGGAAGAGAAACAAAATAGATCTGATTTTAATCTCCCAGTGTTCTCCTATGGGACATGGAGCGTTACTGGAGAACATTGTGCAGGCATCTGTTTGACCTCACACAACCAGTTCTTTAGCAAACCAGGTTATAATTATGAAGCATTTCTAAGAATGGGTATTGCTAGCTGAGCCTTGGAGGGGCAGGAGCAAGGACAGAGCAGAAACCAGCTTACTTGGAGTAGTAAAACCCACCTGAAATGGGATATGCAGTGCTCCAATGGTACCTGATTTTCTTGCAAAGTTTAGTTTTACTTGTAGGAAGTGGAGTTAGCTACGAGTGATTCAGGCTTTGCTAAGAGATCTCTGGTTGGTGCTTCCAAAAGCATCTGGTGCTCTTGTTGCTTGGGATGGTGGATCTGCTTTTCTTCCTGTCCGTCTTCCTCATAGTAGTGAAGTTCTCCTCCTTTTCTCCATCTCTACCTCTGCAGTGGTGTGGGCATTGTAGAGTGGTTTTGAGAGTTTGGAGGGTTTAAAATGAGTTTCCTCATTGGAGGTGCTACTTCTGGTGTGGGACAGCTTAGCACCACCATGGGGTGGTTGATGCTTGTTGGAGTGAGCCTGTGCCGCACACCACCCGTGTTGGTGCAGAGGTGCTGTCCTATGGCAGGAGAGAGCCAGCTTGTGTTCCTGAAATGGAGTTCCTTCAGTGTGCTTCCCCCACAGGTAACATCTCCTGAGGGCTCTCAGTGAACAGGAGTTTCTGTAGTTTCTGTTGCTGTTTTCCTCCCATGGTTCTGGTGCTGTTGGCAGCAGCTTTGGTGGGTGCAGCAGGGACCTGAGGAGCAGAGCTCGCGCTGGTGCAGGGCTCCCATCTCTTGCAGTGAAGCTTTCCAGTGCTGCCCTGTGGACGCTGTTCGTGTCAGCAGAGGCAGGTCTCACTTCTACCTCCAGCCCATTTCACTCTGCGTGAATACGGACTCGTGGTGGCTGTTGACTTTTCCTACCCCCCTCTGGGACACTTCTGGTGTAACAGGTTAGAAACAGTCATTATTCAGAAAGAGTAAAGGATTTTGCTCTTTCTGTCTTTGGATAGTGAAATATTGCAGACTCTGGTTGTTCTCCCCATAAATTCAACGTATGCCCTTGGTTCCTGTGACACTCAGTGGTTCCCCACATGTAGACAGCCGCAGTTTCTGTTAATGCAGGAGCATGGCAGTGTGCTGCTCTTCTGCTTTCCTTTCTGCTCCCTGCCAACCAAACTTTTCTCTCCAAACAGTTGCGTTCTGGTTCAGGTCACACTTGGAGTATGCTGGGGACAGTTCTTCATCCCGTTGAACAGGGCTGGACGTAAAATAGTCTGGATTTGTGAGATGGAGTCATCCCTGGCTTTCCCAGAGAAATCATTTGCTATGGGGAATAACTTTGGTATCACAAAGTCTTCAGCAGCTGGAGAATGACCATGCTGAGCTCGTTGTCATGTCAAGTACAGAGGCATCACGGCTTCCTTCTGCCCTCCCCTGTTCTTCCCAAATGCTGAGGCAGGTCAGCCCAGCTCATTCCTTCATCCCTTCCTCTCTTTTCTCCTCCCCACTCATGAGGCAGTTGCTCACAGACTTCTCCCATCAGTGCACTTCATCACTCAGCAGTCTTCATTCAGTGTGGTGTGTGACGACCTAATCATGATTATTTTTTTGCTCAGCACTTAAATACTTGGCATTTCTTATCCTTCCAGTCTTGGTGCAGAAATGAAGACCAAACCCAAGATGTGAGCAAGGGTTTCTGCTTCATCTGCTGTCTCTGTAGCACTGAAAGAGGCCAAAAAGGAAAGCCTTTGGTGTTGAGGAGCAGAGTGACCATAGCGTCTCACTGTAGCATCCCATTTCGTGCAGTTAACCAGGGTTTGGTTGGGTTTTTTCTTTTTTTCTTTAAATTTTTATACTTCCATAGAAAACTTTTCCAGCAGTTTCTGACCCCTGCACTGGGATTCGGGTAGAAGAGTCCTTGATGCCAGTTCAGTGTCTTTTCATGGTGTTTCTCTAAGAAGTTAGTCAAGGCAGGGTAGCAAAGTGAATGGAATTATGTGCAACTAGGGTGCATGTTATATCCTATTCCTTCCTACTGATCTGTAAGCTGTTCCATTGGCTTTCTTTCTGTTTCCTGCTGCTTTCTTGCTTCGTTCTTGAAGGGAGGATTCAGACCTATACAGGTAATTTTAACTCCTGGTTCTGCATGGCATAAGTGTCTCTATCACTTGTATCATTACTCCGTTAGTGAATGCGTTGATGTCTGATGCATATCTTACCAAAACCTCAGTCTCAAGATTGCAAAGACTCCAGAGCAAGGTCTTCCAGTGCCATGAATGCTCCATCCCAGGGATACCGATGCCTTTTCCCAGTGCGTAAGGCTTGAGGATGGAGCGTGTTCCAGGAGGTTGCTTGGTTTCCTGGACCTGGTCCATCTGCGTGGGGCATCACTTCATGCACACGTGGTAGAAGAGTTTGGTGCCACCCTGGAAAGAGGTTGCCATCTTTCTGAAAACAGAGGTCAAGACAAGTCATCTGCTTCAGTTTGTGTGAAGGAGAGGCACGAGGCACCTCTGGCCTTGGTAGAATCTGGCTTTATAACTGGTTTGGCGCTATATTGGAATATTCACTCCCAAACACATTTATAAAGGTGCTTTTTTGGCAGCCAACCCACCTTACCAGAACTGTATTTGACAAAAGTCATTTTTCGGACGTTCACGCTGGAAGTTGGGCTCTGTAATCCAGCAGCTACAAACTCATCCTTCTTGGAGTTTAAAGGTTCTTGCCTTTCTTCTCCATGTGAATTGAAGGCTGGAGCATGAGCTGGCGATTTACAGATGAGCAGAAATTGTCCTGCAGTTTTCCGAACGCGTGGCAACCCTTTGAAAGTAGTATGAGAATTCTGATGTCAGAATGATATCTCCAGGTGGTTCCCAGGAGGCCTGACCACTTCTTTGCTTTCTTTCCCCTGCCCTAGTTTTTTCAGAGGCCTCAGATCCAGCCTCCAAGAGCCACCATCCAGAACAGCAGCCCTTCCATCCGTCCTGGTGCGCAGACCCCCACGGCGGTGTATCAGACCAACCAGCACATCATGATGGTTAATCACCTGCCAATGCCCTACCCGATGCCTCAGGGCCCCCAGTACTGTATACCACAGGTAACAAACCCCTTATCCCAGCACCTTAAGGACTGCAGAGCAATGTTGCCTCCATCTGGATCTTCTCAAGGCTTGGTGCAGTGATAGGGGGGGTGTGTGTGAAATGAAGCTGGTAGATGCATATTTAGCCTCTGTCCTTCTTCTGTATGAGGTATTTGTTGTTCCGTGTGTGGAGGCAGTCAGAATAAATTACTCCTCTAGGTTTTGAGGTCCCTCTCAAAAACAGTGTGAAACTGAGCTCCTGGAGAATGTTCAGTGCTATAAATGTGTCTGCATTGACTCCATAGATCTGCAGTTATTCTAAATCCCTGGGTCTCATGAAAATGCAGCGGTGCTGAAATCAGGATTTACTACTTCAGCTCCAGTCCTCCTTGTCTGTCGATGACACAGCTTTAGCTCTCTTGTATTCTTCTGACAGTAACTCAGTCTATAATTAATCAGTTTGCTAATCAGATCGCTGTTGATTCAGGGGCTTGATTACAGGTTCTGTGTGCAACAGGATGAAGTTGGCCAACTCCATGTAAACTAATGGCTGTTTTTTCTCCTCCTAGTATCGTCACAGTGGCCCTCCATATGTCGGGCCCCCGCAGCAGTATCCCGTTCAGCCACCAGGGCCAGGACCCTTTTATCCAGGACCGGGTCCTGGAGAATTCCCCAATGCCTATGGTAAGTTCTGCTCGGAGAATTCTTCTCAAGTGTTTTGCTGTTGTCGAGCTGAAGATTTAAAAGAGCAAAATGGATTAGTGTATGTTGGAACTTCAGATAGGTGCTCAGTTGGGTTGTGTCACAGCACTTACTATTCAATCCTGAAAGCTCACAATAACAGAGTATTGTTTGTAGGAGCACTTGAGGGGAGGTTGCAGCTCACAGAGCTACCTGTAATCAAACACAAGCAAGAATGGGGCTACTTGTTATTCCCTGCTGAAGCATTATTATTTATTAAGGTATTGTGAGTACAATGGGCAGCTCTGGTTTCCTTTGGGCCATGCCCTGAACATGCTCACAGCAGCACAGCAGTTAATGTTTCCTAGCCCTTTGTCCTCTATTGGTGTTTAGAGGAGCCATGTGGTTTGATTCATGAATCTTATGCTGTGAAGGTCATGTTAGTCCAGACAAATGGTTTGTAACCCATGGACGGGCTGAAATTTGCCCTTTTAGAGGTCTTGCCTCTTCTGAAGCAGAAGGGTTGGGAGATTGCCTGACATCATGTATGTGCTGTGGTTGGTTGACACACGATGGTCGGTAGGTTTGATTGACTCCCCCATGTATAGAGCTTCGTAGCTGCACCTAAATATCCCAGGGCTGCATCTCACGGGTCCTTGACTCCTCCAGGCCCTCACAACCACCTCTGATTTGGGTCCCAGCTTGCAGACCCTGTGTAGCATTGGGGGTCTGTCCTTCAGTGACCTGTGACAACTCTTCTCTTGGCAGTCCTTTTACATTCAAGTCCTTTCTTAGTAATTTCCGTTGTGGTGCCATGTACAATATCTATCATATTTATCTCACAATCCCCGTAAGGTTTTCAGTGGCATCTGCATTTTGGTATTTAAATCAGCTCCTGCAAGCTATAATTGAAAGAGATGCAGAATTAGATATCTTGCAGTCAAGTTTTTATCACTTCTTTATTTACCTTCCCTTGCTCATTTATGGGAACCTTTGGAAAATCCCGCAGGATGATTCTAGTCATCACCCTGTTGTAATGTTTGTGGGGGTTTTTAAGGGTTTTCACCTCTCAATATCAAATTGAAGGTATTTTGTGCAGTCTGATTGCTACCTGCCCACGCACGGCCTGTAATCTGTTGGGGGCAGAGATTTTATCAGCTTCCCATGCAGCTTCAGGCTTTAGCTGTTGGTATGGTGGAGCCTTGGAAGTGAGCGATCACCTTCCAGGCTGAACAGTGACAACCCCTTATTGCTGGCAGAATTGCATGTTTGCTCTTCACAAATCCACATTCCTTTTAAAGGGGAGAAAAGACTCAGCTGCTTCTTTACTTGTCATCTTTTCCCCTCCCTTCTTTCCTTTCCTTTTCTTGGTGTATGTAGAGCTAATGGGACTACTTTGACAGGCTGCCACAAAGCCTTCAAACCTGGTTATGTAGCTCCTGAGTAAAAGGAGGGAGAGCAATTAGAAGGCAGCTCCTTCCTGTTCGCTTGTTCTAGTAAAACCAGAGAGCAGAAATATTGCTGTGGCTCTTTAAATCTGATCGACTAAAGGAGGGAATTGCCTGGTATTCCTCATTTTTCCTGCCTTTACAGATCTGCTGTCTTGCTTTCTGCTCGCTTGGCGCCGTTTGTCTGTCCTCACTCCTGTAATGAGGAGAAGATTCCCTTCTGGTCCCTTTCCTGAAGGCGCCTGGTTTCTTGCACAGAGACTGGCACCTTTCAGTCCCAGCTTGCTTTTAGGTTGCTGTGTCTGCAGAGTGTCAGTGGGTGAAGCTGGAGCCTTCCATTGTGCCAAGAGTTTTCCAGGCAGAGCAGGGTTAGCCAAGGAAGTGGATGACTGCAGGTTTGCTCATCCACCTTTCCCTCCCGTTGCATCCTTGCTATTTATATAGGGACTGGCAGTGTCTCACCAGAAACAGCTCTGGGAGACAAGGAAATCTATGATACAGGCATGGATAATGCTGCTGGCAGTGGTCTTGCCCATAAACCTCAGGACTTGAAGCCAGTGTGGCTGCTGGATGTGAAATCACTGCAGTTTGGCAGGCTGAAAAGAAGGGGGAAGGGAAAGCACTGCAGAGGACAAAACTTGGGAAGTGCATCTTTAATTGTCTCAGTTTTGCAATGTGTCATCGTTTGATATCATTGAGGTTCTGTGCTGCATCAGGAAAGACCTTGACATGATGAATGGAAAGGAAGGAGAATAAAACTTGAGTGCTGCTGAGCTGGGAACAAAACAGGAACAAAAACCAAAGCACAGAGAACAGAGTTACACTGAAAATTGCACTTTGTTGCACTTGGTCTGCTGCCGCAGGAGCTGTGTTTCTTCCCAGAAGTTACTCTTCTTGCTTTTTGGGATTCCTTCCTTGAGTTCTTTCCTGGCTCAGTCCGGGGCAGGGATCACCTCACAAGCTGGCTGATCAGATCTGGTTTCTAGGAAACTGGAAATCAAGATGATGAACACATCTCCAGGCTCCCAGGCTTGCTCCTGTTACCCAGGCTCATGCTGTTCACCTGGCCAGCTTGGCCAAAGCAGCAGTTGGAAGAGTTTGAGGCTTCATCACTGTTCTTAAGGAGAGAGGCAGGAGGGATCTCGCTTCCCAAGCTGTAGGGACTCTTTCAAGTCCAGGTTGGACAGGGCTTGGAGCAAGCTGCTCTAGTGGAAGATGTCCCTGCCCGTGGCAGGGTGTTGGAGCTGGAGGAGCTTTAAGGTCTATTTAACCCAAACCAGTCTGTGAGTCTCTGACAGAGACTGTTGTGCCCTGAGGCCAGATCTGAAGTCACTGAAGTTCGCAGTAAGAAGTTTATTGAATCTTTTAGGCCACCTTAACTGCAGCATCCAGGATGGAATTTGGCTGGCTGAGCTTTCCAGTGTCTCAGCAGAGAAATGTTCTCCCTCTGAGCATGCAAATAGGAGCCTGCTCTGAGCGTTTGCTTCCTAGTTTAAGGATGCAGCCTTTGAAACTGCAGATCAGGTTGTGCTAGGCTGCCTTCATTCACTGTCTTGGATTCCCCTATTTACTTGTGATAGCAATAACCTCCTGTTCAGATTACAGGCACACAACTCATTCCCATTTCAAGGCTGGCTCAGTTGGAGGATGAGTGAGATTGCTCCCGACCCAAGTGCAGACAGGCAGTCCTGTGGCATTCATGCTTGGAAGGAAGAAAACCCAGTGCCATCTTCTATGTTCCTCTGATGTCTGATCACAGACAGAAGACTGCTCTGCGATGCCACCTTTATATCTGGTGTGGTTTTAAAGCACTTGGTCATTCTGAGCCAGTCTCACTCCAGACAGAAAAACCTAATGAAACTATATTGAGTGGTATGAATGTAATCACCAACATGGTGTCACTCTACAACAAACCTGGTCGTGCTTTTTCTGTGTGCTGTGTGAGGAGAACATTGCTTTTGATTACATTTGTGTTTGTGGAGGCAAAAAATGAAATAGGGACTCCATCAGTGTCATGGTGGAGTGACAGCTTCTGGTTCAGTGGCAGTGGGGAAGAGCAAAACACAGGTCAGGTGGATGCTTGTAGTTGTGAGGCTTGAAGGGAGGAAGGAGCACTTGGATCTGGTTTACATCATGCACTTGGTTTAGTTTCATTAACAGACTGTTTTTCCCTCTTGTTTCTGTCGTTCTCTCCTCTCCTCTCCCAGGAACACCTTTCTACCCAAGTCAGCCAGTGTATCAGTCAGCGCCCATCATAGTGCCTACACAGCAGCAGCAGCCTCCACCAGCTAAAAGAGAGAAAAAGACGGTGAGTGATGGTCATGGATTGGTGCCTCCCACCCGAGATCTCTCCTGGTTGTAAACTTGAAGGAAATTAATGATGATCTTAATCTTAAAACTGAGCTTTATCACCACAGAGAGACCAAGTTTCACACCTGAAGTGTAATGAAACACTGCACAGTGCTGCAAGTGTCTAATTTCTGGATTTTGTATGGGGATTTTCTGCTCCTCAGCCAGACAAAAAGGAAAAGGGGTTTGGTGGTTTGCAGTGAGCATAAATGAAAACCAGTGTTGGGTGCCCAGGCCCGGGTCCCTCAGCTGCCTGCACTGCAGTGCCAGTGAACAGACTTGGATCCACTTGGGAGAGTGTTGGGAGTTGATTGAAACTGACTAAAGAGAAATAGTTTTTGCCTTGGAAAAGGCAGAAAACCGTCAAGTTGTGGACATGTGTCATGGGTTCAGCAGCAGCAGTCATGACTGCTGCTGCTGAACCCATGACAACATGTTGGCAGGCTTGAAAGAACCTGAACACATGAAAGTGGTTGGGGGTTTGGAGACCACACTTCCTCATCTCCCAATTCACTGGTGAGAGTTTGAGAGGGGCAGATTATTGGATTATTACTGGGTTATTACTGCAGGTGGACAGTGGAAGGGAGTAGTAAAGGCATGCTGAGTGAATGTAATGTTTAAACAGAAAGAGTTCAGGGTGGTCCTAAACTTGTGGACAGATCTTTTCTATACAGTTGAAAAGGGAATTGCTTTACATCACTGCTTGTTTTGGAATGGTTTGAAAGCCCTCAAGGAGCTTTCCAAAGGGAGGCGGGGCAGGAAAGAGACTTGTACGTGTCTCAAAATGCAGGATATTTGCATCACTGAGTTTTGAAAGTGGTCTGAGATGAAGTTTGAGTTGGGAAACTGGAAGAGCTGAACAATGTGTTCGCTGGGCTTGTGAGAATGGCTTTTCTTGTAGCTGCTGTCAGCAAAGGGTGAGGCAGCTCTTGCCACCTCCTCGCGAGGCCTGAGGAGTTGCTTCTCAGCATCCAGAACACAGCATGGCCACATCGTTGATGCTCTTTGAAATGCAGAGACACTCAGCTGTGGTTAAGGCAGTGTCATGCCAGCGAAGCCAAGTTCTCTGAAGCGGAAAGGCAGAAGGTTTTTTAGATGCCTGAGCTGTTTGGCTCTGAGTGCTCTGTTCCAGTTTGCTAATTGGGGTTGGGACTGGAGAAAGGAGAGAAATTAAAGAAAAACTAAACTTATATATGTACACATGCCCTTATGCACCATTAAGTGAGCATTCAAGTCCTACAAGCAGGGAATGTTTTAATGCCATTAACTCGTCACTGGGAGGAGGAGAGGGCAGGGATTTGTGCCAACTCCTGAGTCCTTGTGCTGTGGTTAATGAAATGTTTTAGCAGCAAAGCTCCATCAAAACTTCAGAGAAAGCACATCTTGCCGGCATCCCGAGCACCATGTGTGAGTTTATTGTAAATCAAAGAGCCAAGAAGAATCACACGACACTGAAGAGGGTAAATCACAAACCCCTTCTGCAGCTCGTGACTTTGTGTGGTGCTGATAAAGCCTGGTGCTTTCCAGGGAGCCCTCTGCCCTCAGAAGGGTTGTGGATGTGGTTGTGCATCGTGCTCAGCATGATGGGGACTTCAGCACCAATTTCAATAGAGTTAAACCAAGAGCTTCTGAAGGGGCCAAACAGCAGCACTGTCTTCAGGCTTATGAAAATCTTTATCTCTTGTACTGAAGATTGAACCATCTGTTTCGGGTTGACCCAGGCAGCGTGGCTGTTCCTGTATTCAGTGACTCAGATCGGCTCAAGAGTCAGTTGAGGATTCAAATGAGTGTGCTCTTGAGTGGTTTAGTTTGGAAAATGTTTTTCCTTTCCCGTTTTGGGGCTGGGAGGACTCTCAGCCCCAGCCTTGTTTCCTGCATGCTGATGACTTTCAGAGGACTGGAGTTTGTTCCTGCGGTTTCCCTTTCCTCCACTCAGTGTTTTTTGGTTGATTCCCTCTGTTCTATTGGTGTCACTCTTCCCAGCTTGGAAGGGAAAAGCAGGAAGAGCTGATTGGCCTTCCCCCTTCAGTAGCAGCTGGCTTGGCAAGGTCACTGGATTCCATATCAGGGTAAACCAGGGCCTTTTCGTTTAATTCTTGCACTTTCCACTGGCTGGCAAATGTGTTCTGTAGCAAACCTGATAGATTTTCTAAGCTGCAGTGAGCTTCTTATCCAGCAGTAGGGACCATGCTCTGAATTACAGGGTCACACACTGAGTGCAGGTATTTAGACCTAACTGGTGTGGTGTTCTGATTAGAGATTAAGTGATTAAATTAGATACCAGGCATTTCAAGTTATCAAAGCAAACTGCATTCCAGCAGTCCTGCAGAGCATCAGCTCAACCCAGAGCAGCTCCTACCGAGTGTAATGGAATTACAGCCTGGCCATGTCTCCTCCATAAACCCCAAGGCGAGTGTGTAGTGGGAAGGCTCACTTGAATCCTTTCTCTGTTCAATACTGTAGATCCGGATCCGGGATCCCAACCAGGGAGGCAAGGATATAACCGAAGAAATCATGTCTGGTGGGGGCAGCAGGAACCCAACTCCTCCCATCGTGAGACCCACTTCCACACCGACTCCACCTCAGGTAAGGAAGTGGCCCTGTAGCCCTCTCCCAGTGATGTCTGCTTTGCTTTGCTGGCTCTTAGAGCCAAACCCCGCATCTCCCATCCACACCACCCGTCACCTCCAACACCAGGATGGTCCTAAATTATCATTGCAAGGATTTGTTGTCTCCCCTCCTATTTAGTCATTTTTACCAGCCTTTAGCTTGGAAAACATGGAGCTGCAGCACTGCTGCTTGTTGCCCACCCCTGGTTCTGCATCGGCAGTGGATTTTAGAGCTTGTGAAGACTTTCATTGTTAAAGGAGAAGTGACAAATGTGATGTTTGTCGGTTTTGTGTACCTGAGGGAAATCCGTCTCATGCATGTGATTGACTATATATCGCTGTCCATGCTAATGTCTTTCTGCCTTAGCAGTGTTGGTTTAGAGTCACCAGAATGCCTGTAGCTCAGGAATTTTATCACAGACCTGGGATAAATCTATTGCACATTTGGTCTCTACCTGTTCAGCCTTAAAACATGCATTTATTCTGATGTAGGAAAAAGCATAAATATCCCAAACTGAAACTTTCCATAGCTCCAAAATCTTTCTTTGAGTTTGACCCCTTATAAGTGTCTGCATCCTGCTCCACCTGAGAAGTCCATGTGGAATGTCTGGAAATTCAGCTGATTGGAAATGCAGGTCTGTTCTAGTCCTTTGGGAGCCAGGGCCTTGCAGACCAGTGGAGCTGATGTGAACCAAGGTCCACCATGACGTGAGCTGCTGGGGCTGGAAGTGGCTATGTTATCTAATGAGGAAAGGATTTCTGACCACACCTGCAGCAGGAAGAGGTGATGCCTCCTTGATCTCTCCCTGTATCATCAGAGGTGGAGAGGCTGTGGTCCTCTTTCCACCTCCCAGCTTGGTGTCGCTGCTCTGGGCTTCATACATCTTCTTAGTTCTCCCTCTCTTCTGGGAGAGATGCTGCTAAGCCACAAGCTGCTAAGCTGGAAAGTGTTTGAACAATTGGAGAAGAAACTCTTACTTTTTGGCACAAGCCTTGGAAGTTGGCTGTGTTTTATTGGAGGCTGTTGTCCGCTACTTGGATTAGAAGACATGAAGGTTCTCCAAGTGATGGTTAGGCTGTCGATCAGAGCCTGCCTGAGGCTGGGGTGCAATTTCTTCTTCTCCCAAAGTTCTTCCCTGTTCCATGTCCCCAGGTTTTGCTAGCTTTCAGGTAAACCAGCCTTTTCTGAGCTGAAACCTTCTTTTCCCTCTGCATCTGGGTAGTTCTTCTGCTGAGGCAAGAGCACAAGCTCACCTTGAGACACCCTATGCTGCAGTGGGAGCTCAAGGTTACAGCTGCGCCAGTGAAAGTGTAACAGGGATGAGTGAGATGCAGTAAGAGCCTGCCCTGCAGATCTCTCCCTTGAGGCCAACAGGATAGTTACAGTTTTGGGCCATTACAGTCACACGCTTTTGTCATGTGTAGGCATCACTTTTGGGTCACCTGCTTTCTCCTGCTGGTCTCCATCATGGGAAGCAGCAGCAAGGCACCTCGAGCAGCTCTTCGTTCTGCACCAAGGTGTGTGATGCTCAAGTGGAGAAAGCTGTTTTCTGCCACAGGGTTTCTGGTCTGGGGATTTGTGACTAGAGCTGGAAGGGGAGGGAACCCAGAGCTGGTTACATATAGAATCGATTAGACTTTTCCAAGCCTTTTCCATCAGAGATGCCAAGCGTTTGCCTGCTGGTGAGATCGCCTTCCCATTATCTCGTACTGAATGACTTTCCCCATTAGAAGTGTGGAAGAGCTGAGAGCAGCCATGTTTCGGGTTGTGTCTATGCATGGTGCAGCGAATTCAGGCACTTCATGGATCACTTTGGCATTCTGAAAGCTATTTTAAGATTCTACAATTAAGTCAAACAGGACAAAATGAATGTTTTTCAAGAGGAGGTTAATAGGCATGAATTTTGATCAGCTGTAATTCAGATGCAGAGCACAGCAGTGATGTCCAATCATCTACTCTGAGTAAGGTATGCAAATACTTCATTGTTTAATATCCAGGCTTCGTTCTGATGAGGTACTTGGAACCACTTTTGTTAATCACAGAAGAGCTCTGGAATAGTGCTCACCAGAAAAAGTTCATTAGTGTAACATAACTGAAAATTAAAGCCCACTTAAGCCAGGAAATTCAAAGTTATTGTCCCAACATCATCTCTAATTCATTTCTTTGGAGCAAGTTTAGGATCTTGAATGAAATTAGATTGTGCCTTAATAACTGTGCTCAGTGCCTGAATTCCAGTAGTGGAATGTTCCAGTAGTGGATGTTACAGTACTGAACAGCCTAAAATCAGTAAACTTTAAATATTCATAGAGTCATCACAGAATCTCAGCCTGGTTTGGGTTGGAAGGGGCCGTAAAGCTCCTCCAGCTCCAACCCCTGCAATGGGCAGGGACACCTTCCACTGGAGCAGTTGCTCCAAGCCCCTGTGTCCAACCTGGCCTTGAGCACTGCAGGGATG
>JANRGW010039473.1:0-16839 GCA_024733675.1 Psilopsiagon aymara | reverse complement strand
TTGGAAAAAAAAAAAAAAAAAAAAAAAAAAAAAAAAAAACAACCCAAAATCGGTGCTGACATCGATACCGGCTTTAAATTAAATATTAAAATTAATTTAAATTAAAATTTCACTAAGACCTTTTTAAAACTGATTATTTTTAAGTTCAAGGCATTAAATGTCTCTATATTTAAACACTTAAGGAACAAAATGAGGCATTGTAGGGAGGAAAAAGTTGGCCCTATTTTAATATCCTCAATGAAGTCTTTAAACGTGTAAAAGGGCTGCTCACAGGAAATTTTACCTGTGATGAAGCCCCTGTGGGATCGAGGCCTTGGAAAGGGTGGATATTTTATTGGCTGTTGTTTGCATCTGTCAAAGTTTGTGAGCAGCGTGATAAATGTTAAGCAGGGAAACATAAAGTGCTGGTAAGGTCAGACTTGGAGATAACGGCATATTCAATGGCTTAATTTCACAATTAGTTTACTGTATTATTGAAAGCAAATCATATTTCACTGTGCCTACACTAGTGCTCTATTTTTAGTCCTAATGTAGCTAAAAAGGAGGAACCTACCAAGATATAGCATCGAATGTGAACAATTCTGTTCTCTCTCTTTTTCACTCATTTAATGTCATGCATCTGGTTTGAAATGCAGCTAATTTATTAATCGAGCAGAGCTACTGCAGATGGGTTGGAGGCTGCAATTCCAGGGCAGAGGAAAGTTCCATGCAACTCTGAGAGCTTCCCGGCAAATCACAGTCCTGCAGTAAGATCCCAAGCACATTGGCTGGTCTATCACTAATTGCCTTACTGAGCACAACTATTTTATGTTAATTCATAGTGACGGCGTATTTGGCTGATGAGTTGCACTTCTTTTGTCTTACTTTTCCTGTTACTCTCCTATTTTTTTCCAGGGCAAAGGTGTAAATGAAAAAGGTTTCTGAAATGCCTAGAGGTAGCTGCAGTCTTTCTGTTGCACCTCTTTTTTATTTTTAAGAAAGAAAATAAGAGAGAAAATAAAATTGAAGGAATATCTCTGTCTATCTTCTGTCTAACACCAAATGTTTGATTTCCCCCTCCCTTCTCTTGTTACATCCAGAGATGGCTGCTGGAAGCATAAAGCACCTTTCCCAGTACATGCAAGATGCTCACAGATTTTCCACAAACTCAGGAGAAACCTCATTTATTTTCTGCTTGTGGTTCACAGGAGCACTTAGCTTTTTAGTGGTTGACACTATATCTATTTTTAGCATCATTTTAACAGCTGTCACTAACAGCTAAGATCTCATCTTGAACGGGGAAGGGAGATTATCTGTTTTATTTAAGAAAATCAAACTACATAATTGTCAAACTGTAAAACACAATTTGGATCTTAATCTGTGAAGAGAAAAAGCTATCTTCTCTCATTACACCAATCCCAGGTAAAAAAAAAAAAAAAAAAAAAAAAAGAGGGGGGTCCTATAGTGAGCTTGATAAAATAACAAATGAGCTTTGCAAGGTTTGGAAATAAAGCTGTTAAAGGCACATTTCCAATTCCATTAAAAGCTGTCCCATTACTGCCTTCTGCAGCTGTGTTGCGATGGGGGAAACCACAGACAGTCCAGTCGTAGTTTTCCAAGTAGGTCAAGAGGAGCAGCGCAGACACCTCTGATGGGCAATTCTCTCCCTTCATGTTAGATTTTCTAAGAGGTTAACTCATGTCAGACACATGACGCAGCAGACAGACAAGCGTAAGCTACTCTGTAGCAGATGTCATTTCTGCTCCTAAAGATAGTGGTAAATTTGCAATGGATCGTGAATTACAAAATGAGGTAACATTGAAACTCTGCAAGTGTCAAATTTTGCCTCCTCCCTTTCTTCATAAAGCCAGGAAATGGTATTAGGGCTGCAGGAGCAGTGATGTAGTGTAAACGCAGCCTACTGTACCGTCTCACTTAGAGGTCATGTGCCCTATTTTGAGAACTGAACCAAAGCGGATGAAGTTTTGAGTCGCTTCCAACTAAGGCAGCTGGGCATTTCCCACTTCTCTCCAGCTCCAGCCCAGGAAAGCAGGCAGTCACATGGCCACATATATTATTCCTTCACCTGGCATTATTCACTGTAGATTTAATTTTTATGCCATTTGGCTCACGTGGTTTTGATTATTCAAGATTTAAAGCTGTTCAGGAGGAGCTGCATTTTGGGAAGACACAGGAAAAATGTTGGGGATGGCAAATGAGAGTTTACTTTCCCTGTCCAACAGGTGTGAGTATTCCAAGAGAGGAGTCCACAGTCTCATCAGTTAAATGTATTAGAGCTAGCTACCTGAGCCATGCTGAAAGCCTTTAGAAACCTTTGCAAGACCTGAGAAAATGTAAGTAAGCAAGTTTTCTATATGGTATGCTTACGTTCTCTGTGATTTATCCATTTAGTCTAATTTTGAATGATTTTATGTTCTAATTATAGATAATCTTTTAGCTGAGCAACAGAACATATTCCCTTTTAACCTGGATTCTTTCTTTTCTTTTTTTTTTTCTTTTCTTTTTTCTTTCTTTTTTTTTTTTTTTTTTTTTTTTTTTTTAATGCTCCTTAATGGCCCATGCTGTAACTGTGGTTGAACCACATCTAAGTATAGTACAATTGCATTTCTAATGCACGTTGGCATTAGCAGCCTCCTGCTTGTGTAAAGGGCCAAGACAAGCATTTGAAAACACAGATTTCCAGTACATTTAAAATCACAGGTCTTTACTGATGATTAGCACCAACAGTTTCACCTGGTTCAAAATGAAAACATCTCCCAAAGAATTACTTGTTGTGACTACTGGGTCTTGTTGACCATGGTATGGCAAACAAAGCACAAGGAATAACACATAGGCAGTACTTCATATTTTTTGTAGCTTTAATATTGCCATATCTATTTATGTTGTTTAAAGTTAGCTTCTCTCTTGTTTACTTCCTGCTCTATTACTTGTAAGAAAATGTAGTTTGTACAAAAAGGAACATACAAAAAAAATTACCATTGCCACAGAATGTAGGCTTATCTCACTATTAATGAATTCCAAAGAATAAAAGGCAGTGGCAGCTAATTGTATCTTAGTATTTATCTACTGCCTACTGGCATTTTTGCAGTATCAAATAGTAACTCATACTGTAATCTGAATAAAATTTTGTAGTAACCATAATAGTACTGCACCTATGCCAAAAACCCAGACATAGTGTTTAACAGCAGTAAAAAAAAGGGAGCAAATAACACCCTCCAGCACTTAATAAACATATCAAATGCAAATTGGAGGAAATTATTTAATCACTTTATAGGCTAGTTAATTTTGATGATTATTCACAGTTCTAGTTACAGTACTTACTGCAGAACTAGTTAGGATCCAAATTGTCATAACAGCAAGGTCATAAGTAGAATTTGAAACTTGCTGTATAGAGGAAATTACCTTCCTGATTGAATGAAGGTGCAACTTTAAAAGTCCTACCACAAAAGGAGAATTCTTATGTAAGTTTCCAAATTCTTCTGTAATCCTGAAATTACCTGCTCTCAGATATTGTGCAGTGACAGATGGTTTGATATTAACTTGCAGGATCACATTCATTTTAAGACTTGAAAGACCTCTGTTTTCTAAATATTAAAAAATCTTTATTTCCTGGAAAAGAGAGATTTTGGATGGGCTCTTTTTGAAACATACTGTGAAGAAGAGACTGAAGAGAGCAATGCTATGAAGCTGAGTTAAGAGACTGCTCAAGAAAAGTGTTAATTTAACATGTGCCAAGACAGAAAACAAAAAAAAAAAAAAAATCTATTGATTTTTGTGGAAGTTGCACTGCTTTCATAAATAGATTTAGTCTGTTGACTTTTTTTCTTGTATCAAATATGTAGGCTGTGGTCCTGCTCGAGGATCTCATTCAATGTGCCATCTGGGCCCAAGCTGGGCAGTTGATCTTGCATGACACAGAGAGTTGGTCCTTCTTGGACACATGTTGATTTGCATAGATTGTGTTAAGGAAGAAATACATTTGCCACAAGGAATCATAAGTCAGTGTTCTGAGAAAGTGCCCTTACTTTGAAGATGAAGGTCACACTAGAATTTGTCTGGCCTAGACTAAATATCTGGTACTGAAAGGTCATGCATTCCAAAGTTTTCCCGGTTTACTCACTGATTCTTGGCTCACAAGCCAGGAGTGACAGAAATGTTGACACATTGGATGGGTTTGCCTC
Source organism: Psilopsiagon aymara (assembly GCA_024733675.1). Classification (NCBI taxonomy): domain Eukaryota; kingdom Metazoa; phylum Chordata; class Aves; order Psittaciformes; family Psittacidae; genus Psilopsiagon; species Psilopsiagon aymara. Next base: position 12,658 of record JANRGW010039473.1, on the reverse strand, counting down.
TGATGGCCCAAACACATGGAAATAAACAGTGATTCACAGGTGACAGTAGATATCCTCACCAACCCTGTTGTCTGGCTATGGTTTATTCTCTTTGGGTATGAGCGTAAGTGACAGTCGCTCAGCTTGGTTTCCAAAAATGATTCTGTCTGTATCAGTGCTTGTACAATCCTGGCGCCCGCAGCATCCAAGTGCTGCGCAGACATATTTCTTCCAAGCTCTGGGAAGAAGAAACAGCATTATCACCATTTTATAGCCAGGGAGTGGAGAAACAAAGAGATTGCAGGATTTATCTCAGGTCCTCTAAGAAGGCTGTGACAAAGCTCGGTACTTCCCAAATCACAGTGCGCTGCTTTTCATCAGAGGACCGGATATCCTTTTCAGTCACTGCCTTCCCAAGATCGTTGCTGCATGAGCATGGATTACATATAGTTAAAACACATTTGGTGGTTGTCCTGGGAAGGAAAAAGCACTGTGGTCTGTTTGAGTGTGTACATTATTGAAATGAGTTTAGAAAACCCGTATGTATTGTCAGGGCTTTTTACTGTATGGATTAGCAGCAGCCACTAAAGATTGGCGTTACCTTGCTTGCTCGAGCCTGGTCAGAAGAGTCACATTCCATGAATGTGCAAGAATTTCTGGCATGAATTCTTGGACATGCACATTTACATTTTGGCTTCTGTGCATGCTGTTCATGTGCTCACCACTTTGAACTCTGCTTTTCATGAGTAATTCTGACAACAAAATTCATTCCTTCATATATACATGGAAGGCAAACACAAAAGAGGCAGGAACACAGCCAAATGAAAGTAATTTCAAGTGGTTTTCTCTCTTTCTTTATTTTTTTTTATTCTCAGCTCTGGCTAGACAGTCACAGAGCAGAAATTATGTACCCCTCTCAAGATTTCTGACGGAAGATCAGCCAGGACTCAAAAGAAATCTTGTTTGTTTAACAGCTAAAGTTGGTCCATGACAGGAATGATAGATGGTTTAGCAAACAAGAATTTCTCCCAGTGTGGTTCAGTTATGTCCCCTACATATGACTTAAAACTGAAAAAACAAGCCTATCGGAAAATCTTTTTGCTCAAGAACTGCGCAGAAGAAGTTGCTTACATTACTCCTAAATGTAAGACGAGGTGCTGTTCTTTTTAATCTGGTTCCTCTGGTTCTGCTCTAGCGAAAACACACCGGTCACTATGATGCTAGTCCTGCAAGTGAGCTTCACTTTTCAAGCCCTGGGTGTTACTCTTTTCCGTAAGAGGAATGCATAAGAATAGTGAAAGGAAGCACAGGATTGCTTAAGGAACTGGAGCTGGATTTGTGATATTTATACTACTTTTATATAGTAGTAACAACAGTGATTGCTGCACATTTTACACTGTCAGGACAGAAAGAGTTAGACCTTCTTTTATTGGGAATCAGAAGCAAACAAATATATAAGCTAGGCAGTACACTCCCTGTCTATTTTTTATTTCAGATCTTATACTGAAGGGTGTCTAGTTCTAAGCAGGTACTTACTTCCTTGTAAACCCATTGTGGAAAGCAAATGAGTCCCAGGGACTGTCGCTCCTTGTTGATCATCAGTGGGCGTAGATGCAGTAGATGTAAAGGTCTATGACTCACTGAGCGTGCTAAGGTGAAACCAGAAGAGAGTAGATAATTGCACCATTATAAAAAGAATTATCACAGTTTGATTACAGAAAAAAATCTTCTAATGGTGCCGTGACTCTAGGGAACTAAAATAGGGGATGGGACCAGAAGTGAGGAGTTTATGTCAAGGGATGGCAAAGTGTCACCTTTAATTGATCCATTTTAATCAAATGTGCCAAAAAGATGATTTCTAGGATTCTACGTACAATGGGTCAAAACAGACTAAAATACTTCCCTGTGCCAGTTCTGATTAAAATAAAATGAAGACAAATCAAAGACAAAAATTGACACAGGCAACAAAATTTCTGAATCCAGGGATTACTAGAATGCTTCATAAAAGAGATTGTGCAACATACTGCCTTATGTACAAAAAATATACAAAGTTCAAAATCGCCCCATCTAGTTTGATAATATGCAATGGAAGTGTGAGATAGAGGGATTGCAAGTAGTCCAGAATGATATGAGAACTTCACATACTCAAGGCAGTGAGAAGAAGGCATTTCCTTCCAACAGGCAGTGAAGAATAATTTGGTGTCACATAACCCAGAAAACATGTATGTAAAATGTGGAAAGTATTTGGGCAATTAAGAACAAAAAGCAAATGTGGTATAAATTAGTGGGTATCTATGACCTTTAGAGAGTGCATGAAACTTGGCAGGATGGTTTTCATAGCAGCAATGACGGTATAAGTTGACTACAGTTTAGTCTGCAAAGGCTAAATGAAGACAATGAATGAGGGTGTGGAGGACAGTAGTATCTCCTCAATAATAGTGGTACAGCATAGGGGGAAACTCATCCATCCATGCATCCCAGCTGTATCAAAGACTTGAAGGACACCAGCGAAAGCCTAACCTTTTCTCTTTCCTTTGGGGTCTTTGTGAGGGTTCTAGTAGTGGTATCTACTAAGGTGGGTACTTGGGGAGATACAAGTCTTTGGGAAATCTGATCAATTAAATGAGGGGCTTGGAGCATTCCTTCAGGAGAGCAGAGATGCTGTTTTTGCAGGGAATTGAACTGAACTGAAAGAGATCTCCCTTATCAATGCCCCTGCGTCAGCATTGGTATGCGGGGCCTGGCATCCTGCCTGGGAGAGCAGGGCAATCTCCACAGTCTTGAGCTGGTCCCTCTTCCTGTGAAACAACTTCATCTGCAGCAGGTAGTCAATGGTGAAATAGAGCTCTAAGTGCAGGGTGGATGAGCCAGGACCTCTGCCCTAGGGAAACAGAGATTTGAAAGTAGTAATGGTCAAAATAGAATAGAAGTGGAACTGCAGAAAGGAGGCAGAAGAAATGTCCTTCCTTTCAAGCATCCCTTTGATAATTTCCTGTTAGCTCAGTCTGGGTTGGCAGCTTCAGGGGTATAGTTTGGAGGGAAGAGGCTGACAGGAGTTTTTGAATATCACCTTAGGGATTGTAACACAGGGGAAATCATTCACAGCTCTCAAACTGAAAGTTTATTTCCATGAAGATGGGAATGGATCGGTGAAGATATATTGATCCTCAGGTGAAAAGGTAACATTATAAGGTTCATGTGAAGTGACAAAGGTGTTTCTTATAAGGTGCCTTCACGGCCAACTTTTGAGGTTCTCCAACACTGTGTCCCAATGACCTTGGTAAGGAATAACACATGACACTCCACATTTGTTACGGACCAGTAGGGAGAGCAGTTCAAAGAAACCTTAGTTGGAGGTGACAGACAAGACAATCTGTCAAAACCAAAGAAATGGCTCTGCCTCATCCTCCTTTACCTCTGCTTCCCCAGCTCCCTGCACTTCCGTAATAGCAGAAAGGAGAGGGAGACTGCAGACTTACATGTTACAAATCTGATCCAAATCACATCTGTAAATGACAGCATATGCCTTCAAGCGTGTTCAGTGGTTCTATGCAGCAGTGGCCACATAATTATGTCACTTCAGGCCTTGCTAGAATGTAATATTAAATATGATGCCAGTTATTGCTCTGCATTCCTGATATTTTTACGTGTTGGTTTTAAAGTTAATAATATTCTGACATAGCCTTGGTTCAGGTGAGTGGATATCTTCTTTGCTAGAACAATGGGGTTTCTGTAAGAAAAGCCGGATTTGTCCACAGCTAATGCCTACTAATTGAAATGAGCACTGTTCAAAATGTTGCTCATCACAGGAAAAGCTTGTTCTGACAAAAACATTGATAAAGGCAATCAAAGGCATGGCAGAAGTTACTGTAAGGCAACAAAGTTTGTGCATTGATCCAATTAGAGAGACTTCTGCTCTCAGGGCAATGGACATGTCTGGAAACAAGAAGCTTCACTTTGTTAAGCTGATGAAATAACAAATGGACATTTTGGAACTGTGATGCTGAACAGACTGGTAGGGTTTCAGGTAGAGTGGAAGTTTTAAGGTAAATCCCAGCACTCTGGTGAAATAGGTTTTGGAATGCATTGTGAGGATGTTTTGCAAAAGCTTAGTATATCTCTATAAATAAAATACTAAGTACTGTTTTTTTCAATACTTCGAGCAATACACCCACCAGACAAATGGGTGGCCCAGAGAATTGGGAGATGCATCTTCTCTGGGTTTCCCCATCAATATCAGTGTAAGTCAGCTGGCACTTTCTGCTGTGAGTATTCATTTCTGGGAGGTGTAAAGATAATGGTATTGTTGATACTTGGCTTTGATTTGGAAATTATTTATTTCACGCTCTACCTCCAGAGAGCAACAAGTGGTTTACTGATCAGTACTGTAACTGATGAGTCCTCTCAGCTAGAGCTGTCCATCCAAAAGCCATAGCTCCAGGAGGGGGGCTACAATGGTGTAAGCCATTCTTCAAGTACCATGGGGTAAAATAGCATCTCTGGCATGGTGTGCAGCAGTTTCACCCACCCCTTCAGGTTCCCAATGGCTCTGTGTGTTTTGCTGCAGACTAGCAGGATTTACTGAGCTGCACAGGGGATTTTTGGTAGGAAAATCTTTTGACTGGTGATGCGTTTGCATCTTCCTTGGAAATCTCCCTTCATGTGAGCTTATTAAGTCTAAGAGCCTCCATCTCATCCTGTTTCAGTGATGGCAGGCTTTCTTTGTGGTTTTCTGCCTTGTCTTTAGCAGTATTGTCAACTGAAATGGCCATGTGCAAATATATGTATTCTCTGTGTGCAGCTGGAGTATAGCCACTGCAAAAGCAAGTAAAACAAGTTAGAGTACATACGTTACAGAAATGCATATCAATCTATTTTACAGGGTATGTTAACTCAGGAGGTACCATGCTTTTTGTCCCTCACCTGTTTTCTGGAGACAGGTTAGCTGTCTCTGCACTGCTCTTGATCATGCAATGCACACATGCAAAGTTTCTTATCTTCCTCATATATTCTGTCAAGTGCAAGAAGAGGGGGGAAAAAAAAAAAAAGTAAGACTGCTGTCATTTGCATTGTAGGGAAGGGAATGTTTTTAAGCCAACGAGTAACACAGATGGAATAGCTGACCTGAGACTGAGTAATGCACACTGCTTCTGAAATAAAGCCCAAAGTTACCAAAAAAGAAGCCAAAAACTACACAGAAATCACCTGGGGTTTCCCACAACTCTAAGTCTCAAAGCTGACATAGGCGAATAGCAGAATTCAGCTGGTTTAGGAAATAAATAATGACTTGTTAAGAGTTTCAGGTTTCAAGAAAGAGGATTCTCACAAATTTCAAACCCCAGATCCCACTTGACTGAAAGGTATGGACCCTAATTTTTCTGTCGGTCATGTCTGGTCAGTAAGCACACAAAACCACACATATAGATGAGCAGAAGATACACATGCAGACATGGCTAGATGCTTACTTTGCTATATATATGCATGCATTTGCGATATGTTTATGTGACACTATGCAGACATGCAATCAAACATGGAGATAAATGTGGGTATAGAAAATCAGAGCCAATGTATGTGTTTTAGATATTTTTTTTCCTTTGTTTTCAGTATGCCACTAGGCATGGTAGTGCTTTAGCATGTCATAGCATAGATTAGCAATAGAAAAAATAGTTATTTTGATTACTATTAGTGTTTTTCTTTTCTTTAACTGACTTCAGCTTTCTTGCACATCATTCCATGTTTGGCAAAGGCTTAGTGTAGCTATATAAATAAAATGCTAAACACTGTTTTTCAATAGTTTAAGCAATACATTTCCTCTATGTACTCTCTTTAAAAAGAAGTGTCTGTTTATTTGAGAGACAGTTTCAATAGCATGTGGCAGATTATTTTAATAAAACAAAGCAAGATCGATATCATGAAAGCAGGTTTAAATATCTTTAAGCAGATGCTTGCATACTAACCCTTTGTAGGTGACTTTATATTTTGAGGTAGAGAGAGAAAGAAATGCGAATCACACAATATGATTCCCTGATTCACTTGTATTCAGGAAGGAAAGATTGCTTGAAATATGTATGATGAAGCTTGATTCTTCAAAAGATAAGGTAAAAGAGATTACTCAGTGAGCCCAGGAAAGCAGTCTTTCTGAAGGAGACAACCAAAAGGCTGCAGGTGATATAAACAGATTATATTTCTTGGAGATTTAAGCAAGTTTTTTGACATATGAAAGACCCTATTAAAAATTGGACTTTGCTCACTGTCATCTGTGGACAATATCGATTGCTGAGCTCTTGTGAAAGGAAGTCTTTCTAGTCAAATGATGCAGTTTTAGGAAAGGAAATGACCTCTGCAGGAGGAGGGGGCACACAATTATAAATCATATCAAATGTGACTGAAACTCTCCCACAGGCAAGAAAGAAAAGCAAATTAAAGCAAATATTGTATTAAAGGAGTTTCAGTGGATGCCTCGGAGAGCTCTTATTTTCATGTAAATGCTCATTTAAACTGAGGTTTACTGCCTCCTCAGAATGATGGAGGTGAAAAGAAAAGCATGTTTAATTGAAAAGGGAGGGAATGCCGAAGAAACAGATGAATTGCAATTCACTTTCTAGATTTTTGCCTCCACATCTAGTGGCTATGATATCTTACTGTCTTAAACTGTACAAAGGAAAACAGTAATTGAACTTCAGTCCATACAATTTGGGGAATCTTGACTTTTTTCTTTATCAGTTCTTCTAGATTATTGCAGCTTTAGATAATTTCCCCATAGGTCATTTTGCATGTCCTTGTGGGAATTGCCAAGTGATTGACAGCTTTGATCTGGAAATTGTTGCAGCTAAACTGCTACAATTCATATGGAGAGAACTGCCAAATAATTTGACAGATAGATGCCAAGAAATGACGTATGTGGATCTGTCAGCCAAACTTTTTTAGAGGAACCATCCTTTGAGTTTTGCTAATGGTGAATACTGGTGGCTACAAAGAACTGACAGCGCCCATGCTCTGCAAAAGTGGGCTGTTGGGATGGGTGACGGCTGCTGTCAGTAAAACCCAACAAAGTGATCATCAGAAATCAGAAATTAAGGATTTCGTGGTCATGGCAGGAGCTCACAGGCAAATAGTTTCATGCCTGAAAGAGTGTGAAATTGATGTAAAATGTTTTCTGAAACAAGATTCTTAATAAGAAACCCCAAAGTAAATAAGATTATTTCAACTAAGCTCAGGGTGAGCCTAAGTGAACTCAAACATATTGTACTTATGCAATTTTTTCCCCCTTTTTGAATTTGCAACAAAAATTATTCCAGAAGTTACAGTATCATGATTTAGCTGAACAATTAAGAATCAACACAGTTATAAATGTTGTTATATCATGTAGGCTGTCAGGCAACTGAAGCAACACATGTTCAAACCTAACTGAGTAAATGTATTTTATTTGCATTGAAGCTAATGCCTTGAAGCTGGAGTTTACTTCCCAATGCTAAAATCAGGGCAGGTGCAAGGCCATTTCCCTCATCTAACAAATTGAGATGCCAACTGTGTAGCCTGAACTATTTCGTTCTTAAACCTCTCCTTGTATTTGTCTATGTGCGTGGGGATTTAACGCAGTGGGATATTGAAAATCTCATCAAGTTCAACAGAATAAACCTTAAAAAGAGCTTTCATCATTAAGTGTTTTCATACTCTATAATGTACAAAGTTATGTGACCATATTTTAAGGAGGCTTTAACTAGGAAAAAAACGTCCTAATGCCTGAAGCTGGCAATGTGCTAATTAAGATACACAGAAGAAAAGTTAAGCAAGCAACTTTAAAGAGGGAGGGAACAAAGGATGCCATGCCACACAGAAATACATGACAATTCAGCCACAGAGCCCAATCACTGGGGAGGAGAAATGCATAAACAGGAAGGGACAGTAAAGAAGAAGTCATTTAATTGTGGGCTAGAGAGGAAAAGTACCTCCCATGAGATTTATTCTGGACAGCTGAATGTGTGTGCTTATGGGAGCAGGGGAGATGTCACTAGGAGCTCTCTAGGTCATGCCTGTTCTGGAGTAAGTTAGAGGCACTAGTCAGCCCAAACGGTGAGATGATGAAGCAGTGGGGGAAAGTAAGCATATTCATCAACATTTTAATAATATTTCCTGCCATTTTATTCTTCTCATAACTTTTTTAACTACCCTTCTGTCTCGACAAATTCCTTCTTTAAGCAAACCCATGACAGATATTTTCTCAGATGTCCAGCTGAAAGTGAAGATACATTAGGAAGTCTGGAGTACAGGGAGCCTCAGTTGAGCATTGCGCTGTGGAACTGGTTCTTATTCTGGCTCTGCCAAGGAGTCCCATTAAGACATTGTGAAGTTGCTAAAACCATTTTTTTCCACAGGTTATTCCTAATTTTTCGTTCCTTATTTTAGACACTTGACCATGGCTTCTGGTTTTCAGATATATGAGCAGCTATATAATCAATGAGCTCTGAAACATTATATAGTGCTAAATGCTCTGAGAAAAAACAAATACATGACTCAGAACAGACACCAAGAATAGTAGATCCTTTGGACCCATGTCTTTCCAGATTTTAGATTGCCATTTTAAAGTGTCTTTAATAGTATCACCTCATTTAACAGCATGTTGTGTAAATGAAATCATGGATGCTTGTAAAGCATCAGGGCTGGTAATGATGACCAACTTGTCTTTTCTAACTTATTCGGTCTTTGTGCTCTCTCTCTGTCAGTGTTGACCTCTTGCTCTCTCCCTGCTTGGCTGGTCCAAGCTTGATACTAAGGTCACAGTTGCTGGCATGGGCTCCTTACTCCTTTCTCTGTACCTCCTATTTCCCCTTTCCTGCCTCCCCATCTGTGCCTTGCTTATTCCGGTTCCTTCAGCAGCAGTCCCTGGGCTTCTGTCCCATACTCAACCCTTCCAGCTGCTGCCCACCTCTTTTCCATCCCTGGCACATAGTGTCGTGCTCCACTTGATGTTCCTGTCCTGCAGCAAACATAGTGCAAGTGACAGCAACCTTTCTGGCTGCTAGTTGTGACTAGACTTTCATCCCCTTGGCAGCAGGGACTAGTGTGTAGGTCAGCACGTGCCTTACTCATGCCTGAGTCCTGTCCTAGCACACAGCTAAAGTTTGCTCTCCAAAAAACTGGAGAGAGGTTCAAACATGATCCATGGGCCTGGCATCCTCACAGACAGTAAGTCTTAAAGGCTAGAAGGTCCACACTGAGCAAACTCAGTCACAGTTTTTGTAAGGCACATCCTTTAACCGAATGTGGGTGGACCTCCACAGAAACTGCACAGAGAAGCTGTTCTTTGGCACAGCTTCTTGTTCTTCTCCAAAGTTATGGGAGGGCACTAATTTTTTCAGCATAAGGCTTGTTTCTGAGTCTGCTCCTTAGAAACTCTTGAGCTAATTCCACTGAAATTTGTATTTTAAATCAAAAGCAAAGAAATAAATTCACTCGTTATGGAAATGTTTTGTAGTGTTTGTAAATGCTATGCATAACTGGAAGTGGGCTCTTTAAGGTGGTTGTCAGCCTTGCTAATGTGCAAAACTACTGCCTTTGCTGATGCTAGCAGTGCAGGTGGGAGTCACGTACCTAAATGCACCCAAACTGGGGGTGTTATAGATATAAGCTGAACAAATTGCTGCATTTTGCCATTTGGAGCTTTGGCAAGTTTGGGAAATAAGCAAAATTTACTTACTTGGGATCCTGAGGTGCTGACAAAACTTTAAAGTTAGTCCTGCCTCAAGAAGGAGGCTGAGTTAGATCAGCTCCCAGAGTCCCTTCCAATCAAAATTTTTCTATCATTTATATTTTCAGCATATAAACTTCCAAGTGTTTTATTTTCTTGCTTTCAGGATGGTTCTACTTCCTAATAATGGACTGCTACTGTCTGCTCAGAAAGTTGCTTTTGAAGACCAGCTGTGACACACATTTTTAATCGATTGACCTTGGCTAAGAGAATTGAGAAACTTAAGGGAAGAAAAACATTCTCCTGTCACCTGCAAAACCTTACTATACGTAAGTTATGGTTATTTGTGGACTATGTTTGACACCAAATTGTTTAACTGTGCTGTGCATTCTTCCCATGATTTAAACTGCTCTGTATGAAGAGTGAATACCTCATGATTCTAGTGAGAAAAGCAATCACAATAGTAATATTCTGCCATTTCTAAAAACTGCAGAGTGAACCCTAATAAATAACAGGCTCAGGCTCAAAGCAATAAACATGCTAGTGTATGGAAATAATATTTTTTATAGATATAAAAGTAAACTGTGATTTAGTGTTTCATACCTTCACTGTATAGGTAACATCCTTCCAGCAGTCATCCACAATAAACAATTACATTATTTCAAATTGCATGCAATATTTAGTGTTGAGGAAGCAATGTATTTAAGAATAGTCAGGCTGAAAACCTGCTCACAACAAAGATTTTTCAAGTCTCTCTATTCCTCATGTACAAATATGTATGTATTTGTTTCATGTTTAGAATCACTTAGCTGCTAAAGAAGCCAAGTACTAACATGCCCTCAGTTCTGCAGGCAAAATGCTAGCAAAATGGAGGCTATAGGTATGTTGTGACTCCTGCATAAGGAGTGTGTGGAAAAATAAGAGAATGCAGACTGTAACTGTCTGCTGCAAATCTCTGAATACACCCTGAAAAACTAAAGCACGCAAAAAATGTCTGATTGCTAGTACAACTGGTTGCACAACATTGACTCCCCTTTGGTCTTGCAGACCTCAGATCTGTTGACCTGGACAATCTCTTTTAGTCTGAGTAGAGAAGTTACGAAAAGCACTTTCCTGTAAAAGCCTGAGACTAAGGAGGGATTTGCTTAGCACACTTCTTTATGTTTTTAAAAGCATGTGTCTGTGCCCTCAGACAATCCTGCAAAAACAAATTTACTGAATAGTCTTTTGGGAGCATATGAATGTCTGGACAAAGGGTCTTGTCCACAACATTCAAAATTAATCATTGAGGCATAGACTAGTATCATAGAATAGTTTGGGTTGTAGGAGACCTTCAAAAGGTTATATAGTCCAACGCCCCTGATCCCAAGCATCTAACCCCAAAATAGCCAGTTGTTACAGAGCTTTTCTGATTTGCCCAGTGGCAAACATATTCCCTTTCTTCCCTCCTGCTTCTGCACATTTCAGGCAGGGAGATATGGTGCAATAGACTTTGTACCACAGAATTAGTACTTCCAGGGCAGAACAGTGACAACAAAATGTACGTGGTATTTCCTACATATATTCCCAGTCAACCTGCAATGAGGCTTCTTAAGTGAGCAACAATTAGGTCTGATTGTGTTGGGGATCAGAGCAGATAAGTTGTATTAGGGGAATCAAATGATCTTTTTTTTTAATCACAATACTTTGTTTTCCTGGGCATGATTTTTAATTTTGCTTCATATGCAGTGGATAAAGAAGCAACATGGTTTCCTGTGTGCTCATAAAGATATACTGTGGGGTAATAAACCTGAATAATATTCATTTCCATTTGTTATAATAATTGTAATAAATCTACAAGGTGTAGATGAAAGCAGTTGTACTAGCCTTGCATCTCACAGAAGATAAAAAAGCTTCTAGAAAGGACAGAATGGAGTGTTTATTGTGCCTTCTAAATTTTAAGTACATTTAAAAGAATTGCCATTTCCTTCTGTTGCCTCATTTACAAGCACCAAGTTAGGTGGTAATTATAAGATAATTCAGTAACACTCTAAAATAATGATTCAGCTAATTAATGCTGAATTACAGAGGCGGTCCTACACAGATACTTATAACACCCCCATTAACACTGACAGAGTTCATCATGATTATTCGAGCAAGCACTGAAGGAACTGAACGTGATTAGGCCACTTCTTGAAAATGTCTACTTATTTCTTTTGTATAAAACTGTGGCCTTTTATAGAGCTCTCTGTAGCAGAGGTATCTTAGGGAGGAAATGGTTCATAGGAAACTTCCTCCTACACGCAGCAGTCACCATGTACAATTGTCACAAGGTCTCTAGGGCCTGAATCCAGGTATCACACTGGCCATTGAAATCATGACCACGAGAGGGTGTAGTCATTTGTTTAGGAGCTGTGGACAGGGGCATGTTGTTAACTACTGTATCTTTTAATTTAACTGATGCTAATGTAGGGCAGAGGACAGGAAGGGCTTCTTGCTCAAGGTCAGCAGAGACGGTTTGTTGCCTCAGCATCCAGGGTCCAGGATCCTTCTTTTTTATTTTTCCTATTTCCTCTGGAAAGTCAGAATTATTCTGGATTAGTCTTGAGTCTGCTGGAGCTTTGTATTTTGTAAGTGCTGTCACATTTGTTTGTGCTGCATTTGTGCCTCGTTGTGGAAAAAGAAGAGGGGGCAATATGAAGGCTTTTAAAATATACACAACATACATTTATTTATTTATTTATTTAAAGACGTGCAGAAAGATTACAAAAAGAGTAGGTTTAGTTGTTTTATTTATACAGAGAGACACACAGGCTAGGGTAACGTTAACATATGATAAGAACTTCAGGACAGCATGTTCAGTTGTCCCAAGAAAACTTTGCTGTCTTTGCTGCCTGCAAGCTCATGGCATTGTTTTGAATCAGAATCATAGAACCATAGAGTAGTTAGGGTTGGAAAGGACCTTAAGATCATCCAGTTCCAACCCCCCTGCCATGGGCAGGGACACCTCAC